>JAPYZK010000280.1:28614-59426 GCA_030522785.1 Platygaster equestris
TATATTTAGAACTTGTTGTTCGAACATTCGTACTAGGGAAGAAAAAATGGTTGAGATAAGATTTAATTCTGGAATAACAAGGTGTAATTCAGCGATGAACTTTTGCACCGTTTATCGCGAAAAAGTACTATCCGCCAGAGAAGCGCTTCGTTATCCATCTTCAATAAATTACTTCGCTGATAATTGTAACCGGGGGGCGATATTAGAATCATTCCGCTCTTACCCCCTTGTCCCTTGAAATTGAACTGCTCATGATTTATGACTCAATGTGACGCATTGGTGATTCATAAGGAAAAATGAAGTTTATCTCAGCGATATTGTGTCCCTTGGAAAACTCCCAGGAAGTCAAATCGGTTTATCATTTTTATTGATTGATCAATGGAAATTTAAGGAAGTGTTTATAAATACTACAAATCACGGTTTTCAATAAATTATTTCAATTTACGAATTTTTTTGCCATTTTTCGAAAATTTCAAAAATTTTTCAACAATAATTTAAAATTTTTCATTACTTTTGATGATTTTCCTGCATCTTTTTTACAATTTCCGAAAATTTTGTATAGGATTCGTTGTCTGCATTGCTCGTTCCTTTTTACAATTCAGGTTTTAGAGTCTTCTAACTTTTTAAAAATTTATAAACAATAATGTAGGATTTTTATCGATAAAATAAGTCAATTCTTACCAATTGTAATGTGAACGAAATATTCTCCAGGCCTGCTAGAAGATTGATAAGCTGATTTGTCTTATCAATGTCACGAACCAAAGCGTGTGGAAAATACTGTTTTTGCAGAGTTTTGGCATCTCGAAGTAGACAAGCCAAATAACTCTCAAAACTGCCTTCACTTAATGTGTGATACAACCAAGCTCGTCCTGAAATATATTAAATATTCGCATTATTTCACAATATATTTTTTAGGGGGCTACGTACATATAAAATCATTATTGGACTTGATTTCAATAACCTTGGAAATTCTAATTTAATAAATTTTCAATTCGAAAATCCGACCTCGAACATTTGAAAAATTTACAAATACACTATACAAATTTTGTGATTCTGAATTTTGAACAGTCAGAAATTTTAATACAGAAATGCAAGTACATAACATTTTTTATTTCGTCATTGAAAACCTTGGAAATTGAAAATTCAGCCATAAAAATATGATTTTAGAATCTTGAAATTCGAAATTGAAAGTAGGCAGATTTGGAAGTCTAAATGTGCTAAAAAACCATAACATAGTTTTCAGTGGTTTTTGCAAATGCAGATGAAAGGTACTAAAAATCTAGTTGGAAGTTTTATTTTAAATGACGTCTTCTGTTCATTATTGGACATGTCGTTTTGTAATGCACCTTTTCCAATGGACGTCAATACATTTTGCAACGCGTGTATGACAACAATCGTATCTTGATGGCTTAGTTCTCGAGCGATGCCCCAGTATCCATATCGTTCCACACGAAGTCCATGTCGCAGCGCACGATCCAGCCAGTACACTAACCAGGAGTCGCCATCCAAAACCACGGAACCATGCAAACTTTGGGCATAAACCTGTGACAATAATAAAGGTAATGATTACATTTTTTACCAATATAAAAATCAAACTGGAGAAATTCGAACTTGTACTGAAAAAATCTCGAGTTTATTTTGAAAAATTGCATGAGTTTGTACATTTGCAAAAAATAACAACAAATAATCCAATTTTCTACGACAACATGATGCTCTTGATCGCCACCACTAACCCAGTTTCTGCACTCGAAAATTTAGCACTTTCGCGAAATAATTGGCACTTAATGTAATTAACATACATAAATCTGTACACCCATATATACCTAATGAATTAACTTTTTATTAAACAGAAACAAACACTTTAAACGTTTTGCGTGTTAATTCATATCAAATTGTAAATGAAAAAAAAACAATGCACACTGAACTGACATGCACAGATAAGTGAATGTCTAGAGTATGCATGTATTTGTATATGGCAGGGTTTCTGGATTACCAGCCACAATGCACTTTCCCCTTTCCCTAACAATCCAACTCATTTCGTAATTGTTCTTAAGACAACCTTAAGAATGCTACAAGAAAATGTAAGCAAAATCGCTCACCAATTTGACGGCTTTCGTGAGCTCTTGCAAGATTCTGCTCTTCGACAGAACTTTGTCCGTGCACAAATCCGTTTCATCTTGGCCCGGCATTTTGACAACGAAAATATATTCACATTTTGTTTAACAGGGAAACACTTGTTTTGTAAGTTTTGTTACATTTCGGGAATAATTATAAACGTCGAGAGAAAAAAAGGGTAACACTTAATCCCTTTGCCTTTCATTTACGGCGACGCAGCATCAGCGCATGGGCTAAATCAGGCTGTGGTCATTGATTTTGCTAATGCGCAAGTTCCACGGTTTGCTGTGAGAATTTTGCTTTTCTCTTTATTAAACAAGATTCTTGAGAGGTTTTTGAATAAATTGAGGGGTTTCCATTCGATAATCGAGCTTCTTTTGAATGAAATACGTTAAATTGAAAAAAGTATTATTTAAATGATATAATTACATACAATCTTTTCCCGCGCCACATTTTTCCACTGCTACCAACCTTCGTTGTTCCACAATGCCACAATGTTCCACAACTGACTACAACAGCTGCTGTAGCTGTCAAAGAAGACGTCATCAAATCAACAGTCATCGCAAATTTTGGGAATAGGAATTAAGAAAAACGCGTTTAAACTCGATCAAAGACAATAAAAAATTTCCAATCGTGAAATTTTTGAAAATACGTTTTCGATTTCATCTTTTCCCCATATAAACCCCTTATTTTTGTAACCTATCGATTTTGAGGTTAGTTTTAACAAGACCCTCAAAAATCTACCTTATTATTTTGTAATTACCCCAAAAAATTGGAAAACAAATTTTTCAATATGCCATCACCCAATTCCATCAGTGTAGCTGTAATATGTTCGAGTAACATGAATCGAAGTATGGAAGCCCATTCGTTTTTGAGGTAAATTTCTCTCTGGAGAAACGAGGAATAAACATGTTTTATTCGCGAAACAAGCTATTTTGTTGTTGTTTAACATTGTAATAATACGTTTTTTCTGTTCACAGTAAGAAGGGTTTTAATGTTCAGTCTTTCGGGACTGGCGACAAAGTCAAGTTGCCAGGCAATGCTCCAGATAGGCCAAATATTTATGATTTTGGTACCTCGTATGAGGAAATTTACAATGATTTATTGTCGAAAGATAAGCAATAGTATCCTTCCAGAAAAAAAAGATTTTTTGAGAATTGAAAGAATTTTTACTGTTTCAGCCAATTATTGAGAAATATATATTTTTTTATTTGGAGGCAAGATTTTTGCATTATAAGAGCAAATCCGAGAAAAAAGGACGATTGTTCTTTTCATGTAGACAAAATAAAAAAAGGATTACGGATTATTTTGCATCATTTGAAAATATTTTTTTTGTACATCATTTTGTTGAATCACAGTTTTTGTTCTGTCAGGATACATTATCACTTTTCTTACATATTTTTTTTATGGAGTTGGGGATTTTTCTTGTTTTTTTGGGTGTGTCGATTCCTTTTTTTATGAATTCTGCGACAAACTTGGTACAGCAGCAGGTAATTATTTTTACAATGAGAATCTTATTTGATTCAATATTTGTATTATCAATTTGGTTCTTATTTGTAATTTTTTTTACTTAATAACGTGAAAATTATTCCTTTGTAACTTATAGTCTTATAACAATTCCTAAAATTTTATAAGGTTTCCAAATTCTTCATATGATTTCATTCTTTTGATAAAGTTGACTTCATGAGAACCTTATAAGAAACTGTTGTTCATGAGGTAGTCTTTTGATGAGAGTTATTTTTATTAAAAGGTTTTATAAGATCAAACTTATAATAATTTTAAATCTGCTAGATTATGAAAATAATATAAAAATAAAATCTTATAAGAAATTTGAACATTTTATAAGATTCTGTAAATTTTTATAAGAATCAAAATTATTTGGGATGTATAAACTGTCATTTTGATCTCAATTCAAAGGTAACAAAAATGAATTAATTATCTTGAGGTAGAAGGTTTATTTATAGTTTTTTGAGTCATAATTTTTATGTATTACAGTCAGTCTATTGATTCAATTCGAATATAATACATTGGCTCAAAAAAATTGTTTAATATACGTATATAGAAATTGAAGTGTATCTTTGATGTTTGAATAGAATACGAGAAAATGTTTTTTTATTAAAAAATCAAAATTTTTTTAAAATTCATTTCACAATAATTTCTCTTTGACAACAAAAAAGAATAATTTCATGTAAATTATACTATATATACTAACTAAAATCGTCAGAAACGAAAGAAAAAATAAGGAAGAATTCAAAAGAAACTAATTATTACAGAAACGATAAACGAAAAATATTCACGACAAACATAAATGATAAAAAAGTAAAATTTGGGAAAATCAATTTTTTGAAAAAATATATACAGAAAAGAAAAAATCACGTAGGAATGTATAAAAAGAAATTAAAATGGAGAAAAACTAGTAAAATTATCTGAAATATTCAAACAATTGATATCTACAATTTCGAGATTCAATATTGAATGGACTTGAAAATTGCAATTTTCCAATCAAAAAATTTTCAGGTCCTTATGTGGAATATGCTTGAATTCGCGAATTCATTATTTTCTAAGTAATTGTAAAGAAATCAGCGAGTTCAAAAAATGCACTCGAAATCAATTTATGTAAATCTACAAATTAGTATTTACTCTAAATTGAGCTAGTGGAAAAATAGTAATTATCATTATCAATAGTATTAAAATAATATTTATCAATTTATTGGTTCAATTTTTCGAAAATTTACATCGAGAAAATGATACTTTTCACCTCCAAATTGTACTCGATTTTTTTGTTATGAAAATAAATACGATTTAATAATTTATACATTTCAATTAAATCCCGTTAGTATAAAAGATAATGAAAAATTTAAACTTTGGTAGAATCAATAGTTATTTTTAGAATCAATATTTATTTATTCTTCTTTAGCCTTGAACTCTCGATTTTGTCAATCAGTATAACTCGTCATCAAATAGATTTCAATTTCGTTGGTAATTTTTTCGCAATCATATTATAAATTTTTGTATGATTCTGAATCATCCACGAATTAATTAATTTTTGTAATGATGATTCAATGTTTTTCACTGGTTAGTAAATTTTGAAAACTTTTCTCTATTTCCCCGTCAACTTACAAGAACTTGATCGGGAAATCGAAAAACGAAAAATTTTCGTAACTTCAACGGCAATCAAAATTCTACTTTAATATGCCTTTAAAAGTAGTCCAAATGTTAATCAGAATAAAAGTAATTTTCGTTGAATAAAAATTCTTATTGTACAGATTGCAATGTCTGTTTATCAATAATTAATCATCTTATTTATATTTCACTAAGTATTTCATTATCACTTGCAATTTTTTTTACTTAGC
Source organism: Platygaster equestris (assembly GCA_030522785.1). Classification (NCBI taxonomy): domain Eukaryota; kingdom Metazoa; phylum Arthropoda; class Insecta; order Hymenoptera; family Platygastridae; genus Platygaster; species Platygaster equestris. Next base: position 34,083 of record JAPYZK010000280.1, read on the forward strand.
TCAACGAAGATGAATGGAAACCCCCTTTTTCGTGATGTACCGAATAAGTGCTTTTTTGAGTATTCCTACTTTATTCGGAATTCTTTTCATTCGTCGTTCCTTTTTTTTATTGACCATGTAATACTTTCGCAACATTTTTACATGTTACATACATTTTTTTCATCACAAATTTTGTACAAAATAAACACGATACATTCTTGTCGAAATAGATCATAAATCTCAAACCACATTTACACACGTATTTTTTACGAACTACTTTTGTCTCCAATAATACACAAACGTGCAAATTCCGAACTCCATTTTGAATTTAACGGTCAAAAATTCGAAACCTTGACATCTAACGTGCATAAAAACCTTCCGATATCCACAGCTCTCGCCGATGTAATCAATATCCTTTAAAAAAAAGCCGAAAATTCCTTAACAGTACCAATAATTAGCTATACGCAAAACGGCTTGCTGCACATGCTAGACCGCAACCGACGAATAAAAGCGAAGCCGGAAAGGTTCCAATCGTCGCCGGACAAATTCGACATCCTGGTAACGTGCGAGGAACGCGTCTACGACCAAGTCATAGAGTATATGGAATCCCGGGACCCGGAAGAAAATCAGCCCGTTCATTTGATCAACGTCGACATCCAGGACAATCACGAAGAAGCCACCGTTGGATCGTTTCTCATATGGGAACTTTTGACGGCGGTAATTCGACACCAACAATACGCTCCGCGCATTTTTTTCACGAGTATCTAAATGCTTATTTCTGTTTTTAGCTAGCGAATACCGAAGACCTGGACAACGAAATAGACGAATTGCTTCACGACTACGAGTCCAAGTGCCAGAGAACGATACTGCACACGGTCCTGTTTTATTAAAAAACGCAAGAAGTCAACCCCAATCCGTATTTTAATTAACTGTTTCGGGTGCTGTTTTGAAAAAAATATAATTTGCAGTTTTTCGTCGAAAGTTGGGAAAATCAAATTTTATCGAAAAAATGGAACTTGTGAAAGCTTCTTGTGTCGTCGCAACTTTAGTTCACTGACGACTGCAACTTTTGAAAATTTGCATATTTTATGTTAGCACCCTTTTGAACGAGATAAAACCGATCTTCCGCTTTTTGATCATGTGTTGAACAATTTGGTTGAAAAATCATTCGGATTGTAAATAACGGACTTGGATGTTCCGTCGCGAAGTTTCCACTGAGTGAGCTGTTTATTATCCTCATTTTTTTCTCTTTTTTTTAATAAAGAAGCAGCTTTTACTTCTCATTTTTATTTTACGTCGAAAAATTTGTTGAGGAGTACTTAAAATACCTCATAATGCCCGAGTAGAAAATTTTATTTCTTTATCTGAACAAATACGTCTCGCGATTGTTGATTCGTTTAATGAACAATTGATATTTTCAACATTTCAAATTTGTTGAAGACCGAGATTGTTTTTTTCCCAGTGCGTATAAGTATTTTACAATATTTAGATACATATTTTATGTACGCCGATTAATCATTACGAAGACAAATAAAAAAAACATAGATAAACATGATCGCGGTATGAAAACTCTCGACTGGAAAAATCTTTGTGGCTAACGAAAAAAAATAATGATAACAATTTTTTCATGTAAAGGAGAAAATCTAGATAATCTAGTTCCTATATTATAAACGTAATTAATGTTGGTCAAGGTGAGCGTAAAGTCTCCTCGTTTTTTCCCGTTTATTCTTGTTTATGTGTTTGTTGATTTTTTTCCACGGTTTGCCTTCCACTCCTGGTTCCGCGCTGCAAAAACATGAGTTTTATTGTTCTTTGTTAACTAATTTTTATTTTTTATTTCCAGGGTGTCTAACGAATCAGCAGGAAAAATTCCCTGGCCTCGACCTCCAGGTTTTCCGAGTCTAATTTCACCTTATTTTGCCGAGTTTCATTTGTTAAAGTAACTTTATTAATTCAAGAAGAATAAAGTTTCTTCTCATAAATTTCACTTATAAAATCGTTGATATTAATATGTTCAAATCTCAGGGCTATTGAAAAAAATTTTTAATCATGATGAAATTCGGAGAATCTTGAAAATTTTAAAAAATATTAACCTAAAATATAAAAAAACGTAACTTAACGAATTCAAAAATTCGATGTTCACTTCTTCAAGTGTTATGAGACTATGAAACCAAACAATGGAAAATTAATGTAAATTTAAGTATTATTCCAGATTTGTCAGACGCCCTGTATTTATTCATTTATATACCTAGTGAAATTTCCAATGCAAACACTCCCTTTACCCTTGACATGAATTCCACGTGTGTTACTTTTGAAAAAAGCTTTGTCCACGTCCTGGGAAGTCACTGTGCTCCCTTTGATAGCCCTTCTCGTTCTGGGTGGCAAATTTTCTTCCGAATCCCAGCGAGAACACATTTTTCGGCGTTCGGGAAACGCATGAAAAGTGTCCTGGGGATGATTTGGCGGAGTGACGCAGTACAATAATTTTCCATTCACAAAATCCTTGAGTACGTAACGCGAAGAGCGAGGATTGTCTGGTTGGCCATTTTGTGTCATGAATCCCCTGTTATCTGTGTAATAAAAATTTTTCATTATTTTCACGATTCTAAAGATACTTCTGTATTACATAACTGATGAAGAAAAATTCGATTATTTAATACATTAATAAAAATATATATATATATATTTTTTTTGAAGACAGCCAAAAAGCAAAGATTGTTTGAAAATATGAAAATTTCAGTTTTGCTAGATGATAAACATGAAGAATAAAAAACTACAATTCAAAAGTTTTTTTCATCACGAGCTATATAAATTATAATAATACATTACATGAACTACAAATTTTCTAATATCTGTGCCTTAATTTTTGAAAAACTCATCAAAAACTGTAATGCAGAAAATTGAAAACCAGAAAGTCAAAAAGTGTAGGAATCTCTCAAATTTCATCGTTCTCCTAGAGTCAGGATCTTAACTGTCCTAAAATTCCTAATTTCTCCATAACTTACACCCATAAGAATTCAACAACTCCTCCGAAGTCGGAGGCCGATCCGGATCCTCGCCCTCAATCGGCTTGGCAATCCTGATCCCATAAGTGTCCTCGATAACGTGCCTTGGAATCAAAGTCGCCAACAGAGTCGTCGCCGGCACATGATCCCTCATTTGGTCGATCGGCAAAATCCCGTTCAAGATCATTTCAGCCTTGGTACAAATGAAACTCGGCATCACCAAACCCGGGCAATCGCACAGCATCAAATCCTTATCCAAAAACAAAGTCTGAAAATGTTTTGTCTTCCCCGGAGTAGCCGAAACCGAAACTTTCTTGTCCATCATCAGGGCATTGATCGTGGAACTTTTCCCCACGTTCGGATAACCGACCAACCCAATGGTCGTTACGCCTTCGGAGAAACGTTTGCCCTTATAAACACTTTTCAAGAGGTCAATAAGTTCTTCTCTCGACAAAAGTTTCGAATCGTTTTTCCGTGGCTCAGAAATCTCTTCCAATTCAAGTTTTTCCATTTTCTCGACTTCTTCGTTCAGCGTCTCGTCAGCGTCTTCTTCCGCTGTTTCGTACTCGGAACTTTCTTCTGAATTTTCTATCCTCGCAGCTTCTTCATATGTGGATTCTGCTTCGCTGTCGTCACTTTCTTCTTCTGTGTCTTCATTTTCGTTTTCTTCTTCCTCCTCCTCTTTGATGGTATCAACTTTTTCGGCCGCTAGAGTCGCCGAAAAAAATGCTACAGAAACTCCGATATTTGTAAAATAATCAGCCCAGATCTGACGTTGTTCTTCGGTCAGAAAATCCGCTTTGTTTAATAAGATCATGTTCATTTTTGAAGGATCCATTTCTTTGACGTAACATTCCAAGTCTTCGCAGCGAAAGAGAAGCGGGTTTCGAGCGTCGACGATTTGGATGACGACGTCGCTGCGCTCGATGACTCTCCATAGCTGCCTCCAGAATTCCAGGTTCTTCTCATAGGGAGTCAAAAGCAAATTCTCGGTTTCCTGGAGTTGGACTAGTTGACGGCGCCAATTCAGGAACTCTTCTTTTTCTTTGGCTTGGAGTTCCTGGGCAGTTGTGTTTTCGTCCCAGTAAGGTCGACGAGGGATTTTCAGAAAGTTCTTGTTTTTTTCTTGGGACTCCAAGACGTTTTCGCGTTCTTCTTTGGTGAGGAGGCCGATGCCGCTTTCGGGATTGACGAATTTGATGTTCAGTTTTTCAGCTTGGAATTCGGTGCCCGCAAGTTCTGCGGTCGAGAGGAATTCTTGGAAGGAACTTTCCTCGGTGACGGATTGGAGGTTCAAGCGACCCCACTCGTAGCCGTCGTTCAAGTCGGCGGTGTGCAACTGGAGAAATTGAACTTTTCATAGTAATTATACAAATTGATATCATTATTATTCAATGTTATTATTATTAATAATAATTCTTGATTTAGTATTGGAATTCAAAAAGATTTTGTGTGATGATTGTTTTTGTGTGTAAATTACATTTGGGAACAGATTATAGATTTGCTTCGTAAAAAAAAAAATTTTTGGTTTTCTGGTTACTTTAGCAATCATTTTTATGGTTCAATAATTTTTCATAAACAAATGAAATACGAATTTCTACTGTAATTTCCCGAATTTTCGGTCTAACAAAAAAGGTGCTGTTTTTAGTTTGAAATGTTGAAAAATAGTAACGATCTTATAAACGGGATACATGTTGCTACATCTTGTTTAAACAACTGCTGAAAATAACGAACAATTGCAAATTGACAATTTGAACATAAACACCGAAAATCACGTGCGAAATATGCGAAAACATACGAAAGAGTCCTCGTTGTTTTTTCGGTGCCTTGATGGACCAAAACGATCTTTGATCAAAGATTTCCCGAGGGTATTCGATTTTTTTTTCTTTCCTGTTTTACTCATTTTTGCAAAAATTCGGTAAACTGAACTTTGTGGTAAATGTTTTTTATTGCAAATTGCAAACAATCGGGCACAGTCAATCACAGCTGTGATCTGATCGCCGGCTAACGCAGCTGACAGCAGCAGCTGATGGCGATTGTGACCAAACATAACCTCCAAGATATAATTGACAACACTGACAATAATATTTTTCTCCCCGATGTGTTAAATAAAAATAAATTACAATTGTGCATCTTTCCGGATTCTACAGTTAAATCGGCTTGTCATAAAAATAATTTTTTTTGTAAGTACACATTTTGTCGACTTTTATTTCGTTCTTTTCCCAGTTTGCACTTTATCACTTCGGAGATTTGTTATTGTTTTTTAAAATGATCATTCAAATCAAAATATCAAATTTTGCAAACTCCATGAATTAAAAATTTTTCCTTGATTTACACACTTAGAAACGCAAATAAAAATATATCATGATTTCCGAAATTTCGAAATTGCACAATCCAAACAATTGAAAAGTTGAAAAATGCTAAATAATATTGTTTTTGATACAAATAACTGGTAAATATTTTTTTTATTGATCAATAATAGTTGCTGACAAATAATCAACTAACTTTTTACTTTCTTTTTCCAAGAAATTACAATGTCTCCCGAACCAGAATCTTCGCTAAATACGCCAAAAATAACAAACTCGGAATTCGACAAAATCGCAGCGTATTTTATGGATTCCCAACACAGGTTTCGAGAAAATATTATAATACCCGGTATTATGGGACAAACTATTATCAAAACAAATGAAGAAAAAATTGTGGAATCTGTGATGGAAAGCTGCACTTTTAAAAGCATCGCGAGTTGCGTTATAGGTTTGTATTTCGTCTGCACAGCCAAAATTTCAACAATTTGGCTCATATGATTATTTGAATTTATTACCAGGTTTCCTCATCAATTATTTTCTTGAATTTGTATTTATTTCACTAACAAAGAACCAAATGTACCGGATTACTCCATTCAGTTGCAAATTGAAATAAGTCGAGTCTTGCAATAATATTTATCTTGCAACTGTTCAAAATTTATATTTTTGTTGCGCAGGATTTGGATTAGGAGCTGCAATTGGATTATTCACAACCAGTGTGAATCCAAACGTCGCAGCTGTAGAAAAACAACAAACCGCTAGAGAAATTTTACGGGAAATGAAAACGACGACTTTGAGCTATGCAAAAAATTTTGCAGTTGTAGGCTTGCTTTTTGCAGCGACAGAATGTACAATAGAATCGGTAAATGTTTACACTCAAAAGCAAAAATACACTACTGTTGTCATAAATATTACTTGAAGAAAATTTGTGCAATAATTATGAATAATTGAACCAAAGTAAGTTGATCATAATGTGAGCCTTTTAAATTTTGAAACTTCTTATTTTGTTCAGTATCGAGGAAAAAGCGACTGGAAAAATGGAACATATGCTGGAGGATTAACTGGTGGACTCATTGGTCTTCGAGGTAATGAATAATTTATCCGTGACTACTTCTTGAAAATTATTTAGTTCACTGTTTTTACTAAGGAGAATTTTTTATTAGCTGGCGTCAAAGCAGGTGTAGTCGGCGCAGCTGGATTTGCAGCTTTCTCAACAGCAATAGATTATTACATGCATCGAGGATAAAAATAAGTATTGTTAAACAATGTTTGTCAAGAATATGTACAAAGTTATAGAAATTAAAGCATTTTTCAAAATTCTTTGAAATGAAGAAATTTTGTAGGAGTAATTATAATTTTTTACATCAAGAATGAATACCTATCTAAGGTAATCAATAATCGATCAATCAATGTTGTAACTTTAAAATGATTGTTGAATTATGAAATATTGAATATTCAAAAATTTTTTTATTCCAGTAAATGAATTCTAACATGTTCAAAAACTGTTTTTTGAAAGCCAAGGAAAAAAATTCTGTGCCTGCGCCACTGCATTGCAGCTTGAAAAAAATTTTGTAATTTCATGTATCATACATTTTCTGAAACCAAAGCATAAAGTCTGGAAAAAAATCGCGCAAGAGTAGGCAAATTTTAATTTGTAAGTGTTGTCAATGGTCAGCCACGCCTAAATTCCCCCCTCATTCTCCCCTTTTTTTCTTCTCTGCTCGCCTAAATATCTCTTGATGCAATATAATATATACATATATATATATGTTTCTCCATTGCACAGTGCACACAAGTATATCTGCATGGCGTGTAGTTTTGGATCATCCTCGCGTAATATTTTCACATCAGGTTATATGTACTCCCCTGGTATTCCGCAAGCAAGCAAATTTTCCAATTTTGTGTAGTAGTTGGCCTTTCCTTTCACATTCTTCACCTTTTTTGGCGAAATGCGGACAATATTTACCGTTTCAACAAGGTTTTAAAGTTCTCGGCAACGTCTCAAGCGAAAAATAACAGTGACAATCCGCGTATATATCGTCGTTTTCTACTTTTTCGAGGATTTTCCTGGATTTTAGAGAGGAAGTGGTATTTTGGCTTTAACTGCAAAAATACGTGAAAAATGTCGAGTGAAGGAGGTAAAAGGGTAAGTGTAAGCTGCCGAAATTGGATGTAAACAAATGTTCCTTGTCATTTTGTTTTGAGAATATTTGACAATTGAGTTTTTTAAGAAGAATAATGTTTTCTTTATGCTTTCCTTATTGTATTTATATAGTTTTAATTACGTTTTGTGAAATAATTTTTTATTTGTATTTTCTACAAAAATTCCAAATTCTTAAAAATTTCTAATTTTAGATGTAAGTTGTCATAAACTGAAATGTTTTGAGTTTTGAGAAAAATTATCCATGTTACCAGACTTGTGTATCATAAAAATTTCAGAAAATGCCCATATTTACCTCTTTATTTTCGAACGTTAAACGTTCAGTCAGAAGATTTATAGATATGTTATTTTGAATCTAGTAATTTTCAATTTTGGTGATTTTCACTTGAATGTTGAAAATGTACTTTTTTTAAATCTAGAAATTGCAAACATGAAATCGTGAAGATTTTTTGACATTCATAAAAAATGTATTTCCAATCCCAGAGGTGATTAAAATTATTCAATTATTTTCAGTTTTCTAATCTGGACACCCCAGGATACGTAGGCTTCGCTAATTTACCAAATCAAGTGCACAGAAAGTCAGTGAAAAAAGGATTCGAGTTCACATTAATGGTCGTTGGTGAATCTGGTCTCGGAAAATCGACTCTTGTCAATAGTTTGTTCCTCACAGATTTGTACCCTGAAAGAATTATCTCCGACGCTGTTGGTCAGTTTTTTATCACTATGTATATAATGGAGCTGTTTATAACATTTATATTGTAACCATAAATTCAATTTATCGTTTTATTTTTCCATGCTCGTAACATAAAATATCGAATTCTCAATTTTTCTATCCAAAACAAAATCGTAAAATGTGTTCTGACTTATTCATTTTCATATTTGATTTAAATTTTTCGTCAACACTTTTTTACCCGTCATGGAAAAAGTTCGTCTTTTTTCCATGTTGAAGGTCAAAATTACTACACTATTTGTGAAATGTACTATTAAGATTTATGAAAATGTGTAGTATCAAAATTTACTCTTATTTGCGGAATTTGTAAATTAAGTGGAATAATCAATCATGTAATTAATTATAACAGAGAAGACCAATCAGACCGTGAAACTCGACGCCTCGACAGTGGAAATCGAGGAACGGGGAGTGAAACTCCGCCTGACCGTCGTCGACACCCCAGGATACGGCGATGCCATCGACAACACGGACAGTTTCCGAGCCATTATCCAATACATCGACGATCAGTTCGAAAGGTTCCTGAGAGATGAAAGCGGTCTCAACCGGAGAAACATCGTAGACAACAGAATACACTGCTGTTTTTATTTCATCTCCCCTTTCGGTCACGGGTAATATTCTTTGAAAAAATAAAAATTCTGTATCATCAAAAGTTTCGTAATACAAAACCTGCTTACTCGCCATCATTCTTCGCCACAGGTTGAAGCCTTTGGACATCGAATTCATGAAGCAACTCCACAACAAAGTGAACATCGTGCCCGTTATTGCGAAAGCCGACGTGCTGACGAAGAAGGAAATGCTGCGACTGAAAAAACGCGTCATGGAAGAGATAGAAGGAAATGGGATAAAAATTTATCCTTTGCCGGATTGCGATAGCGACGAGGACGATGATTACAAGGAGCAAGTGAGGCAGTTGAAGGAAGCCGTTCCATTCGCCGTGTGCGGAGCGAATACATTGTTGGAAGTGAAAGGAAAAAAAGTTCGCGGGAGGCTTTATCCTTGGGGAGTCGTTGAAGTCGAGAACCCGGAGCACTGTGATTTTATCAAACTTAGAACAATGCTCATGTAAGATTGGTAAAATTGAGTTTTGGAGTTACTGCATTTTTTGTATCAAATCTAATTTGGGAATTTTTTTTCAGAACGCACATGCAGGACCTTCAGGTAGATCTTATGAGAGATTTTTGAAATTTTTCGATGTTTTGCGAAACGTATAAAGCAGCAATTTTTGAATTAAACTTTGTAATTATGGGTAATAGCGTCATTGCATCAAAAGTAAACAACTTCCACTGTATCCGTTCTGTAGAATACGACAAAATAATCGAAACGTATTTTTTCTTTTTTCGATTAATCAAAAATTGAGGGAGCTACAGCAGTTTTCAATAGAATTCCTATAAAAGAGAGTCTGGCCATCTGCAATGTGTTAGTGTGTACGTGTCGATCGCTTAACCCAAAATGGCGGCGGTACACACACATTCGTCACGTACATACAATCATTTCTTCCTATTGGAGCCGCCATTATGGGTCAAGCTTTGGATCCAGCCAATTAGACAGTTGCGCCGGATAGCCAAACTCTCTGTTTATAGGAACTCTGGTTTTCAAACCTCTGTAGCTCCCTCAATTTTTGATTAATCGAAAAATGAAAAAATACGTGTCGATTTTTTTCGTATTCTACAAAACGGATATAATGGAAGTTGTTATTTACTTTTGATGCAATTACTATTGTATGATAACGTCTTTTTGCAAATTTTTCAGGAAGTAACACAGGAAGTGCATTACGAAAATTACCGAAGCGAAAGATTGGCCAAAGGAGCGCCGGTACCACCACGGCGTCAGACGTAAGTTTCTCAAACGTTAAAATAACCCGAAAACTGACGAATTCTCAAGCAACAATTCATTTTTAGGATTGTGGAAAACGAAAAAAACATCGCGACCACGGAAAAAGATCGCCAGCTGCAGGAGAAAGACGCCGAGTTGCGAAGGATGACGGAAATGTTGGCCGCGATGAAAGCCCAAATACATCAACAACAACAATAGTACGTTTGCGAAAGATGTCTCGTGTTTTTTCTTGCCAGGTGCCAAAAAACAAATCGACCGAAATCCTACGTTTAGATGTTCAAGCTCACTTTTCGTACCCGAGTCCGAAGGAAGAAAAACATCAACAGCAAAAAACAATCGATAAATGATGAAATGAAATAGCGTAGTCAGCAAAGTGCCTTGCTCAATTTGCGAGAGTCGGTTTATTTTACCGCGCCCGGTAACAGTCAGTAACGAGTTTCTACGAAACAAATTTTTCTACGAAGTATTCGTTATAATCAAAGTGCTGGAAATGATTCCTCTCCTATTTATTGTCAGCACAGAGTGTAGGATAATATACCCGTATCCTATTATGATCAAGACCCATTATCTTTGAAAATGACGATTTTGAAGTCATCGCAATATTTTTTATGAACGTCAAGATTGTGAAGTTTCCATTTTTCTTCCAAACATTTACCAGATAATTAAAACTGATTCTGCAGGGATCGAAAAAGTCGAGAATTACCCAAAGTTTGTAATAGAAATGGAATATTTTGGCTTATGATGTGTATTTTTATACGTAGTTTTTCCCTGAAGTTTTCAATTGCAAGAAGTTTTTTTACCTATTTGGAATACTGTACTTATAGTAACCTTAGAAGTAAGAGCGCACAAGATGAACTGTCAGGAAACGAATTCAGGACTTTTATACTCATGCATTATATGCTATTTTTTTGATACCATAAATTTTCTCAACAAACTTTGTGAGTGTAGTTATTTATATTTCCTGTCCTCATTGACTTTACAGTACTCTGATAAAAAACAATGAACATTCAATTATTCGATTTTCATTGGTTGTACAATACATAATATATTTCGTGAAAAATGATGTTCAATGTACAGTAACGAAGACAATTACGCTCCAATTGTTTTCCACATCATTTCGTAACCAAATAGTAAATGAAAAAAAATTGACGCTAAGTTAACGAAAAAACTTTGTCCTATCTGAAGAGGATTTCAACTCTACAAGTAATGTTAAATAATTGCAGATCAAAAATATACACTATTCGAGGGTACTCACAAAACGTTATAATAAAAGATGTCGAATTATAATAGAAGTTTGTATCGTTTTTTGAAAAATCGTACACATCGCCGAATTCTACCTTAATTTTTTTTTATATACAACATTATATGCAAGGCAACCGAAAATTATTTACGTTTTTTATTGTTTCAATTACTTTGATTACAGTGATAACTTCCTATTGAAGATTTTCGAAAATAACACATTCTCGCAAAATCATTTTATAAGACAACATTCCGATGATAAACAATAACCTTTTACTTTGGTAAATGACATTTATTCGTCAGTATTAATCGGTCAGAACGCAAGTTCATTCGAACTCAATAAGTGAAAAATAATTATAAAACTTCAGAATATCAGTAAAATATCTATTTCAATATTTTTTATTCATTTATTTTATTCATTTTTCAATCATTTTTTTTCATTTATTCATTAAGAAACAAAGATATTTTTGGTTGCTCATATACGAATGTAATCAAACCGCTGTATTCATGCAGAATTTTGTCGTTGACGATTAGTGATCAATAATTTATTATTTTAAAAAATCGTACATCATGTTTACTGATCGTTACATTAACTAGAATGTAGATTATCATCAAAGTTGCTTGTCAAAAGATCAACGTATTACATAATTCGATAATTGTTTTTTGGGCTGTAACGCTTCATTAGTGTCCCTTAGGCTAATTCACTTACGGGGAATCATGTACAAACGTCTATAAAACCACTGATTTATGTTCCATAACTTATATTAATTACGTTTTTTTCGTCATTAAAACGGATCGACAGTTTTAACAATAGCTGAATTGAGCACTAAACAAATCCATTCATCCAGCACTACATATTATTGTACGTTTTCCATTAAAAAAAAAACATAATTTATCAATGCACAGTTTTGATTTTCAAATACATAATAATAATATAATGTACGCACGTTTAGCTTTGTTTACAGTGCAGAGTGCTGTAATAAGAAAAGGTGATGAAAATAGAAGTGACTAAGATAGACTCTCAAAACAGTAAAAGTTTGGAATAAGTAATTTTGTACATTGGGTTTTCTTTATAAAAAAACGTTCAAAATTCATTTCTTTCGCAAAAACACCGTTAAACAAACGCACTTATTCCTAACCGTCAAAAAAGAAAACAATTGAAAACGAAAGAAAAAACAACTTAAAAAAAAATTTTTTTTTTGAATGAACTCGAAACTTATCGAACTGTTTTTTTAAATAGGTTAGCTAAAATGATCATTATTTGACAGGCAACGTTCTTTCTACAATCACGCTTATTATATTTATTTTTACATGTACCCTCAACATTCGTTTTTTTTTTTACTTTTTTACCTTGTTTTTTAATTACAAAACAAAATTAACTCAAGACGGCCGAGGCACGGGAATATCAAAAGCCTTGGTCATGATTGGAAAATAAAACTAATCATTTTATTTTGGCATAGGGTGCTTTTTGAACTACTGTTTTCCTCGCATTTTTCATTCTCATTTCGCCCGGTAAAATAAAAATGAGATTGCTGCATTTCGGATCATTATCGGGAAGACTCCGTAGACCCCGTTCGAAAAAATGCGCCCCTTGCATCGAATTTGCATTTGTTGCCGTAACAATGAAATTTAATTTGCTTTTTCATCCACTCGTTAAAATCAAAAAATGGGTAGACAGGTTTTACTTTTCCTCTGCACCTTTCTCTTCCCGCGGACGAGCGCCGCCGTAAATTGAGCTCGCTGTAGCAGTAGTAGCGAGAGCATTTATAGGCTCCTTTACAGTTCGTTTCAGAAGCATCAATGGTTTTCGCCCTTCACGTTCTACAGCATATAAAATCACTAATCAGGTTTTTTTTTTCCCAATCTTACAAAACGTTTTGACTGAACATAAACGTTTAAATGAAAATCATTCAATCCAGCCAATCCATGTGTGACTCCAACTGCACTTACCCGAAGGTGGTGGGGGTGGAGGCAAAGGTTCTTCTTCAGCATAAGGTTTGCGTTCTCCTACTCTAGGTCGACCTGAAAAATTGGGTCGACCTCCCGAAAAACTACTAGAATTCCAGTCTCCGCCGCGACCACCGCCCCTATCCATATCCTCCTGGTTGAAGTTGCCATAATTTCCTCGATTACCTCTAGAATCGGAAAACCCGCCTTGTCTTGAGTCTCTGTCCATACCACCTCCTCCTGTGCAAAACAAAACAAAATTAATAAGAATGAAGTAGGTATTTTGGATTTTTGTAGTTCTACACAATTTGGTACACAAAAAAAGTATCCCCAAATTTGGGATATTTCAACAATTGGTCCAATTTCAAAGAATTTTTATATTCAAAATTTGGACTTCTTCAAATGCAAAAAAATCAGGAAATAAAAGTGAGAACTTGAAAAAACTGCATGTCATTTTTAAATCTGATAGTTTCAAAACGATGAAATTGCACTGCGTTTAGATCAAAATCAAGAGATTGCGATACATAAAATCAAAGGAATATGCAAATTCCAAGTTCAAAAAGGTACAATTGAAAATCCAGAAAATTCCAGTTATAAATATTAAGAAATCTTATTTACAAATTTTTCAGAATTTAATATTTTTAAATTATGATTCAAAGTATCAAAGTTCATTCAACTTTGTGAGTATCCAAGTTTTTGAACTTTGAAATCGAAATTGGAGATGCAATTTGCTCAACAATGCAAATTCTTGGAATTAAAATATTCAAATTTTATGATCGTGCATTACAGAATTGAAAATTTAAGAATTATATTTTCCAACATTGTTCGTTGCACTGATGGCATATAAAATAGAAACTCCTTCCAACATAGGGTTTGTTATACAGAAAGTTGACTTCCGAATGCTCTTAATCGATCAATAAAATCTCGTTACGCACTGGAGTACGATCGGCCGCCAGAATAATCATCCCCGTAGCCACCACCACGTGGTGGGCCTCCATCGCGAGATCTGAAACCGCCAGGGCCTCCGCCGCGGGTACCCCTGAATCCACCACTACGATCGCTGCGCTTTCCATCAGCGACGTCAATTTTAATCAAATGAGCATCTATATCTATGCTTTCGTTCATTTCAAGGGCCTTTATGAGACTGTCCAAATCGTCGAACTCAACATAGCAGAATCCTTTGAATCTGAAATTTGGTAATTGGAAATGAGTAACAATGAATTATTGGAGAAATTTCAGCAAAATTCAATGTTTAAATGTGTGTTTTTTTAACTCACTCGTCTGTTTCTCTGTCTTTCACCAAGCGAACGCTTTTCACTTTCAAATCTTTGAAAAGATTATTCAAGTCACCCTGGACAACATTTTTGGGCAAATTTCCCACAAATGCAGTGTATGGTTCTTGGGTTGGAAGAGGTCTTCTACTCCTTCCTCCATAGTCCCTGTAAAACAATTTTTTTTGGTTAATTTGTTATTTTTTCCACATGCCAGTCTCTTGTTTATACAAACGGTATTTCGAATAAATTGAAGTTTTGTGGTCGATTTATTTCTTGTTGTCAAGTTATTAAATAATTTTTGGTCTCTTACATTGTTCTAGTGAAATTTGATGCATTTTTGAGGATCATCGGGAACTTTTGGAAAATAATGGGCTAGTTTCTCAATGTGAAGTGTATTCCACAATATTTTTAGAAATCACTGAGAATATTAGAAACTATGGAAAATTTCAACTTTTGAATAATTATGATTTTAAAAATTCCATAAGTTTTTATCAAATATACAGACATTGTCCTTTATAATTATTTATTCACTTTATTTCTCAATTTTTTAAAACAGTTTCACAATAAATAAAAAAATTGTTATGTTTCACTACAATGCAAAAACTTACCTGTTGAAGAAATTAAGAACTTGACTCATGAAAATATGTTTCATTCATTTAATTGAGAATTTTTGAAAAGGAGAAACTAAAAAAAAGAACAAATCAAATCATGTAAATAAAGAAATTCGAATGTCTATCAAAATTCCACATTCAATAACAATGTACAATAACAGATAACATTGGTCAATTAGATACGAAGTGTTAATTAATACAGAATTGTGATTGAATATAAATGAAGACCTAATAATTGTCTCTTATCAATGCTAGTATGTAATGCTACAATGTGATTTTTACCCCACCAGTTGTCAAAATTTTTACATTTCAATAAAAAGTAAATTAAAAACATATTAAAGAGAACAATAAAGCAAACTGATGAATAGAAACATCGACAAACCGTCAAAAACCATGATATTTGCAAAAAAACAACCATAAATTGTCAACAGAATTACAATTGTCATACATCAAAACATCAACATAAAAACATTTCCCATCCTCAAAATTATCAAATTACCCTCTAAAAAATCTTCTGCGTGTCTCATTTTGTCACAGAAATTAAAAAAAGCATTATCATTTCGATAGACATGGATCCCGGGAAAAAATTTCGCGTGCACGACCCAAAAACGTCAACGAGAGAAACGGTCTTAACCGGGTTGCGAAAAATTCGGAAAATGACTCTATGCTCAACATCGAATCGGGGATTTAGAAAAGGCTCGAAAAAGATCGTCGAAAAGTCCAGGAAGTGGATATCGCGAAAGCGCGAAACTACTGGCATCATGTCCGCGGAGTATCGCGATCGCACGCACTCCGTCCGAACTTAACCTTACAAGTATCGGAAAATGCGGGTTAATATCGCGTATCGCGCGTTTGGGGAAAAAGCGAGAGAGATGCGAACACGAAAATCGGGTTTCGCGAAACTTGAAATTGCATTTTTTCAGCATTTTTTCTCAAATACTTGCCTCGAATCATCGTAACCACTTCGTCCAGCCATGTTGTGATACGAAACTGTGCGAAACTGCACGAAACGGCGGAATTTGGTACGATCCGCGGAATCGGATTGGAATTGTGACACCACGGTGGTCAAAAACTACTCGCATAATGCTATATATTATTGTTGTTTATTTTATGTTTTGGGGATCATTTTGGATTTTGGAATGAATAAAATGTGGTTTCTCGTTGTTTCAAAATGAGGTTGCTTATGTTTGCAGCTATTGGGTTTTCTTTAGATTACGTTTTTTGTTGTTGTTTTGATTTTTGTTTCTGGACGGATTCTGGAAAATGAAGGACAGAGGAACCTGTTACCTGAGTTGAAAAATAGTTCAATCGTAAGTTCAAAAAAATGTTTAAACGGTTTCAATCAGTTTCTATTAATAGGAAAAAAAGTAAATGAGCTGCGTGATGTTACACTAGAAAATTCTTTGCTTTTTTAAACAGATTTTTTCTTGTTTAATCTGTGATTTTCAAAATTCGCGTGATCACAATAACGATCACAATACGCATGTGGTGTGATGAGCGCGGTCCGGGCGCGCACGCAGACTATTTCGACAATTGTCGAAATTTTGCAAGTAAACTGAATTAAACACCACATGGCTTAACATAATAAATTCGGAATGTTTAAATAAGTTTTACGATTTCACACATGTTAACATAATGAGTTGGACGGTGCTGGATTGTTTTGAGAAAATTTCTTCGTCAAAGGAGAAGGAAAGATTGTATCACTCTGTAAAATTACTTCGACATTTGTCACAGTTACTGACACAGGTAAGAGGTTATAAGCATTATATGGTTATTTATTGTTTATGTGAAGTATTTCCATGAGTTTTGTAGGGTTGCTTCTTAAACTTTTTTCAGAAAAGGTTTTGATTTTTTTGAGATGCTGTAGAACGGTGTGTTAAAAAATTTAGTAATCCGATGTATATTTAATTCCTTTTTTTATTTATTAGTAATTAATACAAACTTTTGCATGTTAAATCTCTACAAGTGTTGACATTTTTGAGAAAACAAAGTTATATTTATGTTCCTGTTGTAATTTGTGGTTCTTTAAATTCAAATGTTTGAATACTGTGAACTTGAATGTTTTTTTGAAATTATACTTATCAATTGAAATATCCATGTTAATGTTACCAGAAAATCATTTTCAAAACGATTGTTCAATTTACAGAATCAAGATGGGAATAAAGAGCTCAATTATTGTCTCAAGAGAATCATCCGAAGTTTGGGATCATCCCGAGATTACACCAGAAAAAGCTATCATTCCCTCTTGACTACTTTTTTATCATCGAATGCCGATGTGTCACTCTCATTGATTTGGGATGTCATGGAACATGAATTACACGCGAACAAGAGTATTCCAAAAACTGTACGATGAAACAAATATTTTTTTTTGATAATGTAACTTCAGCATTTGAACATTTTATTATCTAAGGAAGTTATTCTTATATTCGATGTTAAAATATACCACAGACAAGTTATTTCATTAATCATACATTTTTGTACAGTAACAAAAATTCGATAAATATGTAGTTAAAACAAATTTTGCTTTGACGAAATTTTGATTCAGGAAATTGCTGCTTGCAAATATAATGAATTTATTAGGAACATACTGAGTGAATTCAAAACTCTATGAAAAAAGTATGCACACATTTTTTCAATGTTTCTCCAATTGGCGAAGAAAAAAAACTTTGAAATTTTTTGATTCTAAAATATTTCAACTCAATTTCCAAACAAAAAACTTTGTAAGGTGAAATGTTTTGAAATCAAAATAGTTGAAAAAAATTTTCGTTGGCTCCTGGTAATAATTTTTAAAAATTTTGCATAATGATTCTAATCATCTTGTTTTTCTTCCAGGAACAAGCTGAAGTTTATTTAGGTCGAATTTTGACTTGCGGAGCTGTAATTTCTGCAAACTTGCTGGAAAAATGCACAACAGATGATCGAAAAAAAGTTTTAGAATGCCTCTTAGAAGCTGGAAAAAAGCGCATTTACCTGTCTTACTGCTCAGTAGCATTCGTTATCGAATATTTGAACCAAATTGATGAGGAAACATTTGAAAGCGTGTGGAGTGTTTTGGAAAAAGAAATTATGAGGCCCTGGAAGGAGCAAACCTTGGATACGTTATACCTTTTATTGATCGTGAAAGATAAATTTCCAAATGTTATTAAACCCCACTTGAAAGTGATGTTTGAAGGCAAAAAAATTGTTTCTAAAGAAAACATTCCTCACATTTATCGAGTTTTGACTGTAAGACATTTTTGAACTTTTTTTGAGGTGTCTAGCTATGAAAAAAAATTAATTTTTCAAATTTTTGAGAAATTAGGTACTACAAATTCCAAAAGTAGCGAACATTTTCAGATAATTTTAAAGGTGTGAACGTTTTCAAAATTAGCTGTATTGCTTTTATGGTTGAAAATTTTGAATTTTCTAACTTGGATTACATTCCAAATTTTTCAACTCATCTTTAAGTTTTGATTTTGCTACAAAGTTTTTTAATTGCTTATCCTGCCTATGGGAACAAAATTTATTCTCAGATTAAGCTAGACATCTTGTTTTGCCTCTTCTTCCATAATTCGTGATGAATAAAAAAAATTTTTCTTTTCTATTTCAGGACATACCGAGATTTATGCACAGCGAGCATCCAATCTACCAAATGATTTGTGAAAAGATCAGCACAAAGACCGATTTGGTCACGAAATTGTGGGAAAAAGTGGACGAAAAGTACCGAAAACCTTCGAAAACTGACGAGTACTTAACCATCAACATTTTGACTTACTTGTTGGATAACGTTAAGGACAAATCGGTCATTCCTTCTTTGTTGTCGAATAACTTTTTACAGTACATGCTTAAAAAATGTAAGCATCACAACAAACACGACAAAGACGTGATAGCTGACAAATTCCGAAACGTTATGATGAAAATTGCGACGATCTTGGACGCTGATACCGAGACCGAGGTTCACGTAGCTGTGATAAAAAAATTGATGCTGTATCCCGGGGAATTGATAGTGGAGAAGAAATTGGGCATCAAAGTCATCAATACGATGATGTCTAATTTAAGTGTCGAGGGGGTGGAACAATTAGCTGCCATTTTTAGATCGATCGCTGATGGTTCAACGAGCAAGGAACGACACGAAATTTCCTCGGAGCCATGGACGAATGCGGAAAGAATTTATGCGGCTCAACTTCTGATTAGGTGATAAATAATTGAAAATTTCCAAAAAATTCATATTTTTGAAATCCTAACTTTTTAGTTTTTTAAAGAACTCGGAAAGTTTTCATTAATTTCTGATTTTGAGTGAAAAGAGAAGAAATGTATAATTATTCGAAATTAATATAATATCTTTGTTTCAGATTGTTGGGTCACACGAAAATGATCGAACAAGACGATTGGCGTCTCGAACAACTAAAATTCTTTTTCAAATCTGGCTTCACCTTAAGCCCAAACTTCGGAGCAGAACTGTCCGGTAAATTTGCACACAATTTCCCCTCCCCCCTTTTTATGAATCAAATTAAATAATACATGTTGAATTTTTCAGAAAAATTTAAGGACAGTTTTTACCGAGCCATCGACCAAAAACTCCCGAAATTGTCGAGCGCCCGAAAAATCCTAGGTTCATTTATTTCCTGGTTGAACAAATCAGTTTTTGAGAAAGGAAAATTGACACTGAGAAGCCCGCTGGGCGAAACTGCCCAGGAAAGTTGGGGAAAGATGATAAAGCACGTGAAAAAATTCGAGGAAAACACGGAAAATGTGGCGGCCATTTTTCACACGATGTACTTGCACATGGGATTGCAATTATTCGCCGAGCAAACAACTGAATTGGCAATTTCGTCGATCAACGAATTGAAAGCGTGCTATGACAAAATAAAGAAAAAGAAGTCAAACGAGTCTTCGGAAAATGGAGTCGAGGAGCCTTTGTGGGTGGAAGTCGTTGTGGATTTGCTGCTGTCCATACTTTCCATGAAAGATCATTTGTTGCGGTCCATGGTTAATTGCGTTTTTCCACATATTTGTCCGCATTTGACGCCTTCTTCGATTCATCAAATTTTAGCGGTAATTTTTTATTTATTTTTTTACTTTTTTCCTCTGGAAAATTTGAATATTTCTTTGAATATTAGATGTATTTGTTCAAAATCCCACTAAATGGTCCAAGATTTTGCGACGTATTCATGATTCTGGACATTTTTGGAGACTTTTTTTGATGAACTTTTTTTTTCATAAAAATTTCAGGGAATCGCAAAAGCTGCTATTTTTAACACAGACTATGGAAAAAAACTGTTTAATTTTTTTCAGATTTTTGATGTTCAAAGTGGCAAAGAACCTCTTGGCAATGACTCTGACGATGATATGGATGACGACGCGGAGTCGGGTTCTGATGGAGAGAAGCAAGAAAATAGGGACGAAGAAGGTTTGGAAGACGAAAGCGATTCCGAGTTCGAAGAAGCGGTCGACGATGACGAAGACGACGGAGTTACCGAGAGACTTCGGATGGCGGTGCGTCAAGCTTTGGGCGGCACCTCCGTTTTGCCCGACGACGAAAACGAGGACGACGTCGACGACATGGACGTGGACCAAATCGACGAAGACGAAGGAAAAAGAATCGACGAATCGCTCGCTTCGGCTTTCAAAATTTTGCGGGACAGTCGGAAACAGAAAAAATCCAACAAACAAACGAAATCCGCTGAGACCTTGACGCAATTTCGATCCCGAGTCATAGATTTGCTGGTTATTTACCTGGATCATTCGCCATCCATTGTGATCGCCATCGATATGATAGTTCCGCTTTTCTTACTGCTGGAATTTTGTATCAAAGACCATCATCAGAAACCTCTGGAAAATAGGATTCGTTCTTGTTTGAAGTTATTGGCCGGGGTGAAAAAATTCCGTGACGTTGAGAACGTCGACGAGCAGGCTTTACTTGATATTTTGAAGGTTGGTTCGTAGGACATTTTTAATTGACTTATTGTTGCTTATTTTTTGAACGAAGTTGGAAAAAATATGTTGTATTTCTTGTTAAATCCCATTATTAGATCTTGTAGCTTTTTCATGAAATTTGAGATTTATATATAACAGAAAAAATTCCGAAGAGTTTATAAAACCACAATAAATTTTTCTTACAGATGTTGATGGAAAAAGGTGAAAGATCGGCATCTGTTTACCATGAAATGGGCGACAACTTGGCCGAATGTTGCACATTTTTGGTCAGATGTATACAACAGCATTCGAAGTCGAAAAATACCACCGACGCGGTTGTGAAAATTTACTGCGAAAATCTGAGAACATACTTCAAAAAAAGCCTTCTTCCACCTTCGCTTTTCCGAAACGTGCTCCAACTGGGCTGGGAAGGAAATTGGCAAATCGCTCCTCTTCTCGTGGACTACGCTTTTGACACAAACGTCCGATCTTTCCGAAGAAATCCAGCCCTTGATTTTCTGATCACTTTTTATAAGAACCATCGATTGCTGCAATCAATGGATTCGAAAACGAAAAAAATTCGCGCGGAAATAGAAGAAAAAATTTGCAACAGCTCCATCAGAGTCTTGGGCGAACTTGCTTTGGACGACAAAATCGAAGTTAATCAAAGGTATATCACTATGCTGTTCACGTTGCTGAGGGAAATTTTTCCGCAACATCTAGAAAAGTGCTGGAGGTGGGAGGAGGTTGGACAAAAAATGGCGGAGTATCGTGTTTCGGCTACAATGAAGAATGATGCGAAAGTGGCTTACAGGAAATTGGCGCTTTTGGTGAATCCACCGAACGATATGTTAGTATTTATTTATTTATTTATTTATTTGTATTAGGAGATTTGGTTTGGATGGTATTTTATTGTTAGTGATTTTCTCACTGGATAATGTCATCTAGTCGGTATTTA
The DNA here is from genome assembly GCA_030522785.1 of Platygaster equestris. NCBI lineage: Eukaryota > Metazoa > Arthropoda > Insecta > Hymenoptera > Platygastridae > Platygaster > Platygaster equestris. Next base: position 56,018 of record JAPYZK010000280.1, read on the forward strand.
TTGAAAATCACGTAATTCACTGATATATTTATTATATCAGTTTCACATTTATTAGTTTTGAAGGTCAAACTGTGTGGTTCTCAAACTTCGACAGTTGAAAAGTGCATATTTAAAATTGAAAAGATTTCTTGAATGATTCGGAAATTTAGGAAATGTACGAATTCACTTTTTTAAGTTTTACCCGCAACAAGCCTGTAACGACCCTGAAATGCCACCTAAAAATTAAGGTTTATGTAGCACTTTACCAGTCCAGTCACGTAATTGGTTCTGAGCGCCACCGCCTCCTCATGTAATTAGTTCCGACGACCGCCGCCTGATAACGTATAATGTACGCGGCGGCCGTCGAAACTAATTACGTGAGGGGGCGGTGGCGCTCGGAACTAATTATGTGACCAAACTGTCAAAGTACTACATAGCCTCATTTTCTAGCTGACGTTTCAGGTCCGTCACAGACATTGTTGTGGGTAAAATATCGTACATTACTCATAGCGCAAAGTGTGCCACTACGGGATAATTTCTCCCGTAATGGCACCTCTTACACTACTAGTAACGTAATGTACTATTAAAATTATAACATTCAATTCTTTTTGCAGAGTTCCAAAGAAAGTCTTGAATGGGTCAACTTCAGGGAAGTTGGATGAAAATTTCACTGAAGAAAATGAATCTGACGAAGATGTGGTGAAAGCCGAGAAGAAGAAAAAAAGAAAGGGAAAAACATTAGAAGAAGTTTATTCGAAAAAGCAGGCGAAAAAATTTCGAGCGGCTGGTAGTGCGAAAGGCCTAGAAAACATTGATTTTTCAAAGGCTTTTGAGAATGTCGCCATCTCGTCAGATTGAATTATACGAGGTGAATATGAGGGAATTGTATATGTGGATTTACAATAGAAATAATAAAATTTTTTGCAGTGAACGTCGACCAGTTTTTCTGATTGATAATCTGATTTTTGGAAAAACGTACACCCCCAGTATAATGGAAAACTAGAATAAGAGAAATTACATTTATCGATAATGAGGTTGTTCTATTTTTGTCCGAAAATGGAAATTTCTTGTCGATTCATGTTAGAAAAAACGGAAAAAACATATTTCTACATTTTTAAAAATGTTTTTATGGCTTAAATTTAATTTGACCTCAAGTTTGAAGGTGTTGATTTGAAATTTTGAATATTGAGCGCGCAATGGACGCCTAACGGCTTTTTTGAATTGTGCGATATCGGTTGCCATTGGGCCGATCAACCTGTACGAAATCGAACTTTTGAATTCACTTTTTCCACCATTTGCGGTGTTTTTTTTTTTTTTTTCTTCCTCTAAAATTCTTGATAAAAACCACAAAGAATGATAGTTGCAATCTTCTAACGCTTCTAACAACTACGAGATAAAGCAACAACAGGATCATCGGTCCTCCTTGATCCTCATCCTCCCGATCTCCGCTCAGTCACGTGACCATCGCAACCACTCTCTCCCCTCAACTCCCCACACTCTTTCCTCCCGATTCGCCTCAGTTCCGCGGCAACAGCAGACGCGGAGAGTGCGCCGTTCGTGCAAAATACTCCCCCTCCTCACCCCTTTACCGCGTTCGCATATTTACACGTTCACGCGCGTACCCCGAATACGTGTGCAAGCGACGAAGACGTCGTTGAAAAAAAGTGTCCCAGGCGATGATTCGCCAAAATAAGGATAGAAAAGTGTGTCGGTGAAGGAAAAAAGGTTGTGGGGCCCCGAAGGGACTCGGGACACGTTAATCGCGGATTATGTGGGACGCGAACGTCGCGCCGCCACAAGATGGGGCCCGCTGAACGGGCCCGCAAGATCGCCGGGCTCCGAGCTCAGGAGGCATGGATGCCATCGGGGACGGGGACGAGCAAACCCTCCAGGCCATTCTCGGTAAGTGATTCTCTTTTTCCATACCGCATTTGTTGTTGTTATTGTTTTGGTTTTTGAAGGCCTGCGATCCCCTCCCGCGCCCCCTTTATGGTACCAGTTTTATATCGGGTCTTGAGGATAGAGTGTCCAGATAGTAAGAACGAAAAACCAGGACATGTTCCTTAACCCCCCCACCCCGCTTTACAGCTTACACCTCTTATTATTATGAATACTCCGTAATTTTTTGGAATCGTCCAAATTTTCAAAATTATAAAAAGGTTTGAAATATACGAAACTCTCAAGATTTCCAAAATCTTTGAAATAGTACTTCAATTTTCGTAGACTGAAAGAAGAAATTAAAAAAATTTTTTAAATTCTTAACCTTTTCAAAGTTTTTGAAATTTCAGAATTGCCAAAATATTTTTAATTCTCGAAACTTTCAACATTCTCGAATCTTTAAAATTTAGAAATTTTGAGATTATCTGTATTGTAAAATTTCAAAAGTTCAAAATGATCAAAATATCGAAAATTTTTTGAACTGAAAATTTTTTAAATTTCCATGATTTTCCGAATCGTTAAATTTCTCAAAAATGTGGAAAGTCTGTATATTTTCGTGAATTCAAAAATTCTTAAAATTATTAAAATATCTGAAATTTTCGAAACTTTTAAAATTCTTGGAATTCTCGTAATTTTCAAGAAATTTGATAATTTTCTGTATTTTCAAAATCTTCAAAATTCTCAAAATTTTAGAATTATCGAAATATTTAACATTCTCGAAAATAAGAAAATTCTGTAAAGATCCATACTCAAAAATTATTTATATTCACAAATATTATGAACATTTTGAAAGTTTTTAAACATTCAGTAAATTTTAATCTTTTTAATATTTTTTGGAATTCTCAAAAATTTATGGGATTCCTGGAATGTTTAATATTTCATAATAATAGAAATATTTGAAATCATCTAAACTTTGAACTCTCAAAATTCTCATAATTTTTGGAAATTCCGTAATTTTCTCAGTTATGAAACTTTTAAAATTCTTAGAATTTTTATAATCTACGAAATTATCAAAATTCTCGAAATTGTGGAAAATTCCAAAAAATTTTGAAATTTCCGTAAATTCAAAAATTATCAAGAATTATTTCAATTATTATTATACATGATCAAAATGCTCAAAATTTCAATTTTGGAAATATATCTTTCAATTCCATGTCACAAAAACGTACATTTTCAGTTAAAATGTTCAATTTTCATATGAAACCGGCCAAAAATACGGATCTTTTCTGAAAAATACTGTAGCCAGGACAGCGCACATAAAATACGGACATGTCCGTATAAATACGAACGTTTGGACACCCTACTTGAGGAGCGATCGGTGGGCTCTGCCCCTTTTTTTATTGTCATTGTTTTTGTTTTTGAACGCCTTTGACAACCCTCCCCCGCCCCCTTTATTTTATTGAGTCTTCAGAAGCGATCGGTTGATGATCATGAATGAAACTGTGGAAGGAAAGTGTTTTGGGGGGTGACGAAAATTTGTGTGTGGTCAAAG
>JAPYZK010000281.1:0-38464 GCA_030522785.1 Platygaster equestris
TTTTATGATGTTTTCGATTTCCCATTCCATTTTTTGCAATTAAATGTTTTTTTCTCGCAAAAAACATTTAATTGCAAAAAATGGAATGGGAAATCGAAAACATCATAAAATTTAACTTTTATTTGTGATTAAAGCAATGCAAAATTACTTTAAAGAAAAATCCATGTTTTTTGATATTCCCAGTCAGTTTTGTTATTAATTGGCAATTAAAATGGTTTTTGCGAGAAAAAAAAAATCCACCGAGCCGGGAATCGAACCCAGGACCTCCCAATTTCATGTCGGGTGCTGTAAATTGGGAAATTGAGAGGTCCTGGGTTCGATTCCCGGCTCGTTGGATTTTTTTTTCTCGCAAAAACCATTTTAACTGCCAATTAATAACAATACTGAGTGGGAATATTTAAAAACACGGATTTTTCTTTGTGTCAACAACCCAGTGATGAAGAAACGTTTTCAATCAAAATTACTGTATAAACTCATTTTATGAAACATTTTAGAAATTTTTTGAGAAACTCGTCTAATTAATAAGTTTTTGATTGGAAAATTTGTTACATGTAGAAGGAACTGGCAAAGTTGTTCAGAGTGTAGACGAAGTAGAAGCCCGAATGCGAGGAAGAATTCCGTCGGGACCACCCGGTGAACCAGTCAGAGCAAGCAAAACAGAAGAAGATCTGTCAGCTTTCAAAAAACTGGTGCGTTTTTTTCCAATTTTATATTTTTATTTGTGTTAGACTCTTCGTAAAATTTTGTCTATTTACAAATTTATTATTTTGTAGCTTGCTCAGATGAATGGCAGTCAAGCTGTTCCAGCTGCGAATGGACCAAATCCGCAGAAACAGCAACCAGTGACGATTATGCAGGTATTTTGGAATCGTTTGATTCTCCAGTAGTTATTTTTGATTTTCGTTTAATTTTTTTTATTTAATGAATGCATTGTCTAGATGCTCTACATTCGTAGATTTCGTAGAGTCGAATTTGGAAGTAATTGTGTAATTATAAGCTAACAATTAAGAGTATATATTTTTAACTTTTAAATCGAGTATTATCTGAGATGAATGAAAACTGGTCTTTTTGTTTTCAAGTGGCTGGATTACCAACTGAAGAATCAGCGACCGCATCCTCCGCAGCAAAACGCGGAACCGGTTCACAATTTCAACCCGGTTGGTCCTCTTGGACCTGTGCAACATCCTCATCAGTCTCAAATGCAACACGAAAATCTTATGAAAGTGCTGCAGATTCAACAGGTTTTTTTTGTTTTTTTATTTTCATACTCAAAGAAGAAAAGAAAAACATTCATAAAATTGGTTCAGCCTGAAATGAAATTTTCTCATATTGTCGAATTGGATTGTGAATTTTTCGAAAATTTTTGAACTTGGTGTAAAAAATTTTATATTACCTCATACATTTTCGTAGGTATTATAAATTGTGTAAGGTTTGCAAATTTTATATATCAATCAATTTTTTAAAACAATATAATATGCTGAAAAATCTAACAATGTTAGAAATGTTTTTCTCTTGATATTAAAATGTTTATAAATTTTATAGCAACAGCAGCAACAAAAGCAGAGACAACAGCAATCAGAAATGCTGTCGATGATGATGAGTGGTCAGCGAATGGGGATTAGTCCTCCGATCCCTCATGATGTGCAAATGATGATGAACAATGCTTCTGCGACCCCGAACCTTTTGCAAAGGCCAGAAGCTCAAGCTATCATTCACGGTTTGCAACAGGGAGAAATTACCAAGCAACATCTCATCCAACAGTTACAGGTCGGGAATTATATAAATTCTTCGTCAACATTTTTCTATGTACGACGAATTTTCAATAACTTTTATGGGCTGTATTTTGGGGTCTATTTTTTTGAATATTTTTAAATTTCTTTGAAATTGATGAAATTTTTTTTAAATGATCACGCATGATATTTTTACAAATTGGGATTCCTATAATTTTTTGAAAATTTTTTGACATTCGTCGAAGATTTGAGTCATTAACAAAAGTTTTGAATGATGATAAAAATTTTGAAGGATGTTGTAAGTTTCTAGAATTTTTTCAAATATTGTGTGTAGTTGACAAAATTACTAAAAAAAATTTTTTTGTTTTGTTTTGTTAAAATTTACATTTTTTGGATTTTTAGAATCCAGCGATGCAGCATCGCCATCGCGAGGTTTTGGTGAACATTCTCAAAGTTTATGGTGGTACTACACCGCGAACTGTGAGCCCTCATGCAAATGTACCGACCCCCCAGGATCACATGTTCCAGCAGATGCTGTACCAACAACAGCAGCAGCCAAGAATTCCGTCGCCAATGAACAATGGTTTGATAATTTATTCATTCACAAGGTTCTACTTCAATTGAACAATTTGGTTTGAAAATTTTGTAAATTTTTGAATTTGAATGTTAAAGTTTTCAAGTACTGAGATTTATATGTTATTCTTAATCAAGTCGAATTTTTAGCATTGTTGATTACTGTTTCAATTTTTCACGAATTTTTAAAATTATTCGATCGTTTATTTAAATTCGTGAATTTAGTCGTTTTAATTTTTCACAAATTCGTAAAATTATTCTACTATCTTTTTTTCAAATTCTTAAATTCGATTGTTAACGTATTATAAAAATGAATTAATTTTATGACATTTATTTCTAAAGCTGTTTTTTTTATTATTCACGAGGTTCTACGTCAATTAAGAAATTAGGTTTGAAAATTTTGTAAATTTTTTTTGAATGTTAAATTTTTCAAGTATTGAGATTTATGTTATTCTTAATCAAATCGAATTTTTAACATTGGTAATTACTGTTTTAATTTTTCACGAATTTTTAAAATTATTCGATCGTTCATTTAAATTCGTGAATTTAATCGTTTTAATTTTTCGCAAATTCGTAAAATTATTCTACTATCGTTTTTTCAAATTCGTAAATTCGATTGTTAACGTATTATGAAAATAAATTGATGTTATGACATTCATTTCTAACGTTTTTTCTTTATTTTTCAATAGCCCAGTCGCACCGCGTACCCTCCCCCCACGAGCTCGCTGTGCACACGCAGTCCATCATCCAAAGCGCCCTGATAAAGAAAAAACTCGAGGAGCAACGGGAAAATTTTCGCAAGCGGCAACAGGAACACCAAGGGCAGCAGCGTATGTCTAGTCCGGTGAACTCCAAGCAGACACTGAGCCCCACGCCCTTGGCCTTCACGCCGACCTCGGTGCTCCGCAAAATGACCGCCGAAAAAGAACCCGAGGGTGCGACAAATTATCATCTTAGAGTTGCATGCGATCCCAATTTTGCTTTCGCTTTCAACAAACTGTTAACGCCTAGAAAAAAGTCGCAAAGAAGGAACAAAAAAAAAACCAAAACCAATAACGAACAATCGAACGTTGTCGCGTCATGCTCGAAAACGAAAAAATGTAACATCGCGTCCTGGTTGGACGATTCGATGAATCGTCAACCCATAATTCGTGAACATTCGGAAAATGTCGATTGTTTAAATGTTTCGGTTGTCGATAATTTTGTGAATTTAAACTCGAAATCTGCGGATTTGGAAAATTTTGTCGAGGATGTCGATTTGCAGGTTGAGCCAAAAATTGAGATGGAGGAGGAGATTGAACTCGAGCCTTTGAATTTTGACTTGCCCATTATTTTGGAGGAGGATGAAAGTATCTCAGAAAAAAATGATTTGTTTGATGATGTTTACGACGTTGGGGGGTTCTTTAGTTTTTACGAGGTTTCGGGAAATTAGAATCGGGGCTGGAATTTTTTTTTTTTTTTTTTCTCGATGAAAATGTATATTTTTTGTTTTTGTTTGCATTTTCCCCGGAATGCTAAACATTTATTTTCAGTTTTTGCTTTCGTGTGTAAGTATTAACACTTGATGTGTTTATTTTTCTAATCCATGCGATTGGAATTGTAATTGAAATGATTGGAAATTCAAGTTTTGTTGGAGCCGAACATTTTATTGGCTTCGTTATGGTGTTTGAGTTATTCGTACAATAAATTGGTTTAATTTGGGTTTTTTCAAAATTTTTTTTGCATCCCGTGCTTTTTGATGTTTTTGCACATATTTTTGCTTTATCGCTGTATGCACGGATTTTGAAAAACTGTGAAGTATTGCACTTTTTGTTTGGTTTTTTGTACTTGAAAATTCAGAATCGACACACAAATGAGTAAGCCTTGTAAAAATGGATTTTTGGAAAAAAGTTGTGTATGTGAATATAAAAATCAGAAATTTTGTGTTGAAAATTGGCAAACTAAGTTGGAAAATTTTTTAATGTTACACATGAGATTAGGATTTGAGAGTTCAGAACATTCAGAAATGTTAGAATTGTTGACTTGCAATTTTTTCTAGTTTTGAAAGTAAATTCGCGAATGTATATATTTTTTCGAATATTAGATATTTGCGAAAAAATATGAAATTAGTTTATAAACAGTTCGTTTTGTCGATTCTGAGTTTTCAAAGCACTTTTTGCGGTTTTTCATAATCCAATATGAATTTTCGCTGCTTGTGTTTGATTCTGTATCCCCATTTTTGCACGGTACGATTATTGCTGCAATAGAATCTTCTATTTTAATTCAATTATCATTAAAATAGAAGATTTGCTCCTGAGATAATACATTTAAAGTTTTGGTAGTTAGAGGCACTTGATAATTTGATTATTATTGCAATTTATCGCTCAGTGCACCAAACGATTAAATATAAAGTCGATCGATGTTAGTTTAGATTTGTTTATAACTTAGCTGTTAAAGATATGGATAATTTTGTTCAATCTTAGATTTTTGCCTGACGGTTTGCTTTATTTATGACAATTGATATAGCTCCAATCATTTATATTTCGATACTGTTTATTTATTAAAAAAATCGAAAGAATGTTGAAAATAATTTTTTTAATACTTTTTCAGACTTTTGTTATTGATTGAATATTTTATGATAATAATAAATCGAAGATTTTTTTCGAATGTAGTGATACAGTAAAATTTTTTAATAATTAAATTATTTATTCAATGGAAATTTCTTGCATTTTGAGACTTCATGAAATTATACTGTACTTCGTAAATTTATTAATTTTTTGCAAATTCGTTCATTTTAAACAATCCCGAATAAATTGACTAATATCATGAATATTTTTTCCGACATTTGATAAATATTATTGAATCTGAAAAACTTATACACTTTTTTAGAATTTTTTTCGCTCCAAGAACTATTTTAAAATCGCGATTTATATGAAAATCGCAATTTATATGAAATAAAAATGTTTGTAGAGTGTGGTCAGTTGTCGTAAAAAAGTAGACATTATGAAAATTTTGAAATATCGTTGGTATGGCTGCAGGCAGCAACGAACCGTCAAAAATGGCGAACCCGAATCAAACATCCCACATGCAAATAATGTCGCAAGGGGTTTTTTCGCGTCACGCTATTCGCCCTCAACAGCAACAACAGCAGCAATCTCAACAGCAGCAACAATCTGTCCAGCCTTCATGGCAAAATCCTGCCATTAAACAACATCCCGGTAACCGAAATGTTATCAACAAATCAAACATTTTTTTTCAAATACTGTTTGACTGTTAATTGTTTTGCATACAGAAATTGCAGCTTCGGATGTTTCAGAGCTGATATTCATTTAGTGGTTTATTTTTTCGTTGTGTGCTGATTTGGTTTTCAGGGATTAAATATTTGATTTTCGATGTATTTTACGAGGTAAAACCGGAATTTGAAAAGTCGTGAATTTTTTATGATTCAATTTTATTTTTTGATCAACTTCGAAATCACGTAAATCATAGAATCCAAATTTAGTTTGAGTTTACTGAAAGTGAGATTTTGATTTTTTACATCAAAATTTTAGGGTTTAAAATTTTTTATGATTGAAGTGTGTTTATTTTCAAATTGAAAGTTGTTAATGTCTTCAGGAGATTTTTTAGTTTTGAATGTTTAAGTTTCTAAAATTTTTTAATTTTCGTACTCTTTCGTCTAAATTACGGCATTTTTGGATTTTAGCTTATTTTTTATAGTTCCCAAATCTTGCGATTTTGGATTTACAAATTTTCAAGTTTTCGAATGCGTGTGATTTTAGTTTTTCGCATTTTATATTTTTTAAATTTGAAAAGCGTTTTTAAGGTTTCCCACTTTAGCAACGCGTTTGAAATTTCCCCCCGAAGAAAACTCGACGTGGCGGGAAATTTGAATTGCGTCGGAAAATTGCTGGAACTTGATTTAGAATTTTTTTTTTTTTTTCAAGTTCTTAATTTGTGTTTTCTCGTGTTATGTCGAGCTTTATCGATGCATTTAAAATTTCACAAAATTTAACGGAAAAAAACGTCAAGATTTGAAAAATATTAATTGAGAAATACATTTTAAAGTTTTGAAACTCAGGAAAATTGGACTACTTCATTAGATATTTCTGGCACGCCCTGAAAATTTGAACACTATCGAGAATTGTATTGCAATTTTCAATAATTACGAATTTTTTACACAATGTATTAATAATTATAAAATTTCATTTCATAATCTTTAATTCTCGTAACTGTATACAAAGTAACATGTAAAAAAATAATATGATATCAATTCAATCAAGAACTTTATAATAATCATTATTTCTTTTATCTCTAATAATTATCAGAAACTTGAATATCATTTCGCTTAATCAAGCAGTATATATTTACGAAAAACGTTCGCAATTTTTTTTATTGATGACTCAGAGTGAAAAAAAAAACGTTCTAGAAATATCATAACTTTGTTGTTCTGTTGCATTAATGAACAAATTTTGAAAAAACTTTTATACCGCGGACAAATGTAAAAAAAAAAAAATTATAAAGAAGTCTGACGTGACGCTAGGGATATGTGACTGTGTAACAAAGCGAGAAGCGGAGGGGTCTCCAAATTTCGGGTCCCTGATATTCCAAATTTTCGAGAAATAAATAAAAATAATAATAATAAGGGTGTAATGATTTTTTTATTTTCGTAGGTCGACCCATCGTGAAAGGTGGCAACAACCAGTACCAGCAGCAGTACAGCGGGATCAACACCGCGGTTGATTTCGTGCAGCAAGTTCAGCGATTATCTTGCGGCCCTTATGGGAACCCACCCTCACGCTCGAAACACACCATGACAGCGCAAACGCAACCAAATGTTCCTGCGTACAACTCTTTGCCGAGCGCGATAATGGGCCAAAGAACGAGCCAAATGAAAAGCCAAGTTCAACCCGGTCTCGCCACGATGCAGCAACAGATGCAGCAACGCTCGGCCAATTCGCAAGCGCAAATGGCCATGAACCAGAACTTTGCGAGTCGAGCAGGTGAGGTTTAAACAAATGTGCTTTTCACACAAGTGGAAGAAAATTTGCTTTTTTCACATGTGAAAAAGTCGGTCACTTTTTACACGAAAAACAGTGGGAAAAAAGTCACTTTTTCGAGAATTATAAAAAAAAGGACGTTATGAAACTTTGGTTTTCGAATACAATCGAAGTAACTATGATTCGCAGCATTTTATAGGCAGTTGAGTGACCGTAAAAATTTTCGTATTTTTGTAAATGTTGTTTTTTGCGTACTGAAGAGAAAAATTTTTATTCAGAAACGCCCGTTTCCTCGAGCCAGATTGCTTGCAATGGCAACCAAAAACTCAACTGATCCTTTCCCGTCCTTTTTTCCTCGTGGATTTCGTCCAAGTAAAGTTATCGTAATTTTTTGTAATCAAATGGTGGATTCAGAATTTTTTTTAAGGTAAGGTCGTTGGAGGGGTGGAGGGGGGGGGGGGGGGGGGATCGCCTAATGGATTTTTTTTCAACATGGAAATTCATAGTTAATCATATGTTTTATATCATTCATTCTGGAAAAGTGAGATATAAAACTCTGGGAAATTGAGTAATTTTCAAAATCCAAATAGGTCACTAGTTGGAAATGATTATTGAATTATTTGAATTTCGAAATTTCGATGATTTTTACAATACAATCCAAAAGATTCATAGAGTTGTAGAATGAAATTCTACAAAAAATAAATGAATCATAGACAAATAAAAATTGTAAATAAAACAAAAATAATGATAAATGTATCATTACAATTCTAAAAAAAATCCGGAAATCATCTAGAATTCGATTTCAAAAGTCTGTTAGACACCTTGAATGCTTACACCCTTATTTAATACTTTTAACAAGAACTGAACCCCTTCGAATTTTTGAAAAAATGTTCTTTTCGTGTATATAAATGACCTCGTGAACCAATGTTCGCAGAAGGTCGCCCGTTGCGGCCCCCCCAGCAGCTCAACGTAAACCTGGGTGGCCGGCAGACACCCCCGGGTCTCAGCTTTATGGGAAACAACGGCGGCGACCTCTCCCCCACCTCCAACCAACTCGCGCGGTGGTTCAGCCCACAACTCCTGGCGCAGGCCCAGACCGTAAAACTTCCCGACCTGGGCCAAACCAACGTCCTGTCCCTCGAGGAGCTGGAAAGACTGCAACAGGCCTCCGCCATCGTGCACGACTAAAACAAAGTTACGAATTCTACGCTTGGAAATCGGCAAATCCCTTCTGTCTACAAAAAAAAAACTCCAGTTCGACGTTTGTCGCAAGATCTCAGAGAACTCGACCTTCTTTTTTTACATAGTGGAACTTTCAGTTGCGCAGTGCTCGGCAAATCAAATCGACTTGGAAATTTGCGCTTCGTTCGCAAAATTAGTGCGGAATAATCGTAGCGAGTGTATAAATTTAGGCGTTTTTTTTCCCAGGAGTAGTGGAGTTGGCGGAGGCTCGGGATAAGGGTTTTTTGCAGGAAAATTGTTTTGGATTGGAGTGACATTTATTTGTAGTATGGAAATTCAAAACATGATACGCGCCATTTCAATGAGGGTCATTTTCGTATTTGAATAGGTAAAAAATTGACCCTTATTGAAATGGTGCTTATCAGGTTTTGAATTTCCATGCTACATTTTTTCTTTGAAATGTAATTAAAGTTTACAGTTTATATCGTTAGAATTTTTTATCGAGATTGGGTGATTCTGAAATTTAAATTTAAAATTTCTGAATTCACAGTTTTTGATAGTTACGATATGCAATTTGAATTAATAATGAAAATGTGTATGTTTTTTTTCTAGTTGTTTTTGTTTAGAATCTCGACTTAAATTTGCTCCCCAACCAAAGAAACAACATTTTTGCGAAAAAATTGCATTTCTTCAAAAAAAAACGTATCCCGAACCTCCATCATAGATTTTTCCTGGACGAGGAAAAATTGTTTGTTTTTCCTGAAAAAAAATGTCGACTTTTCTCGAAAAATACTGGATGCGTAACGAGTTGTCAAGATGACTCTGTTGGTTTTTTTCCAAAGCAGTATTAGAGTGGCAAGAGTTTTTTTTCCTTTCTGCATTATATGTGATTAGTTTCTGTTTCTCGTTTATTTTCAGGAATTCGAAACTTGATTTGTAGGAAACGGAATAAATTATAATAATCAGTTCGATTGTACGGCATCCTTTTTTTTTTAAGTATTTGATCTTCAAAAGGATGTTACTGAACGAACTCGATGGACTGTGTATGTTTTATATTCAAATTTGAAAGTATGGTTCTTTCTATTTATATATTGTTATCGATTGGGAAAATATTGAAGGTTTCGAGTATGTTCTATTGACAAAAGTCTTACCTGCGAATGAATAAAGCGAATTCAAAATACTCAGTATTACTTATCATGTTTTTATTAATCACTCCGAAAATTGGAATTTTCAATAAGACGCAAACAAAATCGATTATTGATATTTTCTTGAATTGATTAGCAATTCAATTTTAGTTATTATTCGATTTGTAACAAAATCGTTTTGACATCGTGGGCATCTGGTAAAAATTCATTTTCCGAATGAAATTGATTGACAACCAAAGTTGAAAATTTGTGGTTTTCACTTCGAAAAATGGTACGGTTTTTTCCAGGCTCGCGATTAAAAACTTTTTCATTAATAGGGTGATTCATTGAATGAAGATTTTGTTGTTTATTTTTTTCAGGACCTGTGATTGGAATTTTGGAACTAATTCTCTGGAAAACGTCTTACGTTTGAGCCAATCGAGAAAAGTTTAAGCGATTTTCTGCTATATTTTGATAATGAACTTATTTTATTTTATTTTGTTCATAAATATGTTGATTTTATATCGGATTATGTATCATTAAATTTTGTAGCAAAAATTGAATGAATTTATTATGTTCCTTCGAATTGCTCTATTTTACACTCGAAACAGATGATCAGTTTGCTATAAATATAAATACCATACAAAAAACGCTCGAACACAAAAAGTGCATAATGCATATAAATATTATATGTAGAACATATATTTTCTAGAAATATAAAAATACGTTGTCGATAAAATATTCAAATACGATTGAAAATATAAAAAAAAGAGTCGAAGGGAAAAAATACGAAAACCGAACATTCCATTATCTGAACTTGAGAGAAAATAAAAAACACGAAATGATGGATTCTCAGTCTCACTTCTACAATTTATAACTTCGAAAATGTTTTTTGATTTTTGGTAATTTTTGAGTTGCAAAAAAATTCGTGAACTGATGAAAATGTATCACTTCTCGAATTGTTCTCAATTCCATTTCTTTTTCAGTTTACACATTTTATTTTTATTCCAACGTTTTTTACGCAATCGAAATCAAAAATTCAAACTTCCTCTGGCTGGGAATCCATAAAAGTTCAGATCTCTTTAAAATTTCGATAAATTACCGTTCGCCGAGTTGCGCATTGAAATAATTATGCATTTAGTTTCATTTTACGAAAACGAGGGATTTAAATGATTTCATTTATGTTTTCGGGAAACGTCTACTATTAACATTCTTTTGTAATTACGTGCCAGATAATACTCGATTCGAGACGAAGGAAAAATTCCCGAAAACTAAAGGAAAAAAATGATTGAACAAAAACTATACAATGTCGAGAAAGAATTCTCCAAAATGAAATTTCATTGTGGCGATTGATCGAAGAATCTCTTAAAATCGTAGTTTTTTTTTCAAAGCTCAATTCTTTTCCTTGGTTTATAGTAATTTTTAATCAATTATCACCACTCGTGATAACTGAAATCATTTTTTTCATTGAAGAAAAGATTTCTGTTTATTATGGATAAATTCTTTTAACTCTTTATTCGATGAAAAAAATGTAGCGTTACCAGAAAGTGAAAATAACATGAAAATAACAAGGCTGTGTACTGAAAACATCCTTACGAAAAAAGACGCGGTTTTTAGAAATCGAACGATGTAAAAATGTTGCGATAAATGTTTGGGAAAAGGTATAATCAACATTTATGCAATGAAACTGCCATGTCTGAAAAAATAGTCGCGCGCTATTTGTACTCATAGTGCTTGCGTAAAGTGTATATATAAATATATCCTTTGACTGTCGCGTAATTTTAATCTCAATAAATACATGGAATATTTTAAGTTATACATTATTTCCTTGAAAAACCTTCACAAAATTGAGAAAGAAAAATGGTATTTTCCGACATGTTCCTTTTTTTCGAATTTAACTAAAGTTTACTAAACTTTTTCCGTAATAGTTCCAAATTACAAAATGTACAGTATTGTTGAAACTTGTGTTTTAACAGTACTGTTCGAATTTAATTCTCGAAAAATTTGATCTGTAATCCAAATTTTCGAATTTTTTCTCTTACTCTCGAAATTATATACCGTATTTACTCGAATATAAGCCGCACCCTTTTTCGGTTTTTTAGAGCTTGAAAAACGTGGTAGGCTTATAATCGTGTGCGGCTTATATTCGGACACAAACGTCAAAATAGTGCAAAATGCTGTTGTGTGCTGGAAAATACGCCCATATTGTCTGTGTTTTTCCCCTCAGTTGAATTTCTTAAATGTTCTAGGCACTTTTAGATTTTTTTAGTGGATTTGCTTGCCAAAGCCATGTGAATTAAGGTGGCGATCACTGTGAATTACTAATTTTTTAAATGCGGCTTATATTTGAGCACAAACGATTTTTCACTGATTTGGGCATCCAAAATCGAGGTGCGGCTTATCTTCGAGTAAATGCGGTAATTATTGTTTAATTCATAAACTTATTTTAACGGTAATAATGCGCGAAACCTACAGTATCGATTCTATCGTAAAGAAAAAATATCGATAGTCATCGATAGTTCGATGACTATTCAAATTTAAATGTGCCGCGTAAAAAGATAACGGTAGTGCGCGCTAAAAACACATCAAATTTCTAAGATATCCCCTTCATTTATAGATTCATATCATACGCGATTTGAAAAACCGATTCGTTTTCCTTACTAAATTCTCAATTGGTATTATTGATAATTCATCTCCAAAATTATAAAACAGAGGAACAGAATCGACCTAATCGATACACGCCAATTTCAAACCGTTCGATATATCTCAAAGCAAGGTTGTAAATATGGCGACTTCCCCGCAAAAATTCCCCAGTTTGCCCTGGTTTGCCCCAGTTGTTATTCTCACGTCAACCCGTTCGCGTTATTATGGCTCAACATGTTAAACTTTCGCGTTCGCCGGTTGTTATTATATTTATCCTCGCAGTTTTTCACTTAGCGAAGAGCACGGTGCTGGCGAATGCCGGCACCGTCGACGCGACGCGCCCCGGAGTTGAATCCGTGATATTAGTGCGCCAAAACTCGAACTCTTTTTTTCGCGTACAAGTTGACGCTCGCGAAATCGGGCATGAATTCGCCATCGCCTGGTCAGATAACGAGCGCGAGTGCCTCGAAAAAAATGTTCTACGACGCGAAAATGCGAGTTCTAACGAAACTCGGAACATTTTCGAGTTCAGTGATACAAGTGTCTTTAAGGTTAACACCAACGCGATTTATTTCTGTATCCGGGAAAATTCCCGGTCGCCTTGGACGAATTTAGGGGAGAATTTCGTTTCCTCCATGGAAAAGTGAGTTACTTGACGTCGTTTTTGCGCGAAATGTTTGAAAATGTGACTCGTGCAGCTTGTATTTGTTGAAGGGTAAACAAATGTTGATGTCAAGTTTATCGTGAGAATTAAGGAATTTGTGGAAATAGTTGATGTCAGCTGATTATTTGACAGGTTTACAACTGTTTTGATGATTTTTTTGCAAATGTCAGTGTGTTGACAACATTGATGATTTGTCGGTTTCTGGGAGTGGAATCTCGAAAGTGTGTAAGTTTTCAGATTTGAAACTGGTTCGAGAATTTACGGAACAACATTCAAATTCTGACAGTCACGAAATCGATAATGTTTCGAGATGCATTGATTTATGAATTTAAAAAGCTGACTGTCAAAATTTGCAACATTTCGTAAACTGATGAATTTAAGTTCGAATAATTTTCGAATTGATGCAAAAACAGCGAAATTTGGAAACAAATTCCAGAGTTTGGATTGAAAAATTTTATTCTAACGGTAAAACTTCTATGGATTTTTTTTAACGGTTTACATTGTCATTAATCACAAATTGCCTAATCCAGAAGTCGAAATTTATTCATTTATTTCGAATTCATATCAACTTTGAATTTTTTGATTTAGAAATTGGCATTTTTTATTTTCATATTTTCCGACATTTGTTGATTAAAAAATTTTATTTTTCAAATTGAAATTCACGAATTTTGAAATTCGCAATATTTAAAATTGTCGCAAATAAAAAAATTTGGAATAATTACAGATTTAACATCCTTTTTAACCCAATAAATTAAATTTATAACTTCAAATTTCAGAATTTTAGAGTTATTCCACTGTTTTCTTTATTAAATTTGATTCAACAATTGTTTTGGAAGTTCGCAACATTATTAAAATTTATTTTCAATTAAAATTGCATTATGCATCAGATTTAAATATAACAACTTTCTGCATTCTTTGTATTTGAATTTTTAGTTTTTTCTCTGATTCTTTGGAATCAAATTTGAAAATTCCCAGTTTTGGACATTCAAAGTTGTTGAATTATTGTTAAAATTGGAATTTAAAAATTTTTGTTTCCCAAGTTTCTGAACAGTTAAACTTAAAATTTTCAACTTATATCCAAATATTATGTTTTTAATTTTGATTCAGCAATTTACAACATTTTAAAACTCCAATGAATTTATTTAAATGTACCTATCCAAAATTTGCATCAATTAAAATTTTTCTAAAACCTACAGACTCAAATTTCGTAATCCTAGAAATTTCAAACAAAAATTCGAATAATTTTTAAATGTCTAACACAGCGTTCTTCAACTTCCTTATGACACGAAAAATTTTACCCAACCCCAAGATTTATAAATAAACTCCCGAGCTATAAAAATCGATCCCAAGTAGGTAATAGATTTAATCACGAGTGCATACATATATGAGTTCACGCCAGCGAACACGCCGATTTGTTTATATTACGAGTCGGGTCATAACGCGAATTTTTTTCATCGGCCTGATAACGAGCGACGATCGTGGAATGTAATCCGAGCCGAGATATGACATTTCCTAATCTCCTCGATCGATAAAATTTCATCGGAAATGCAATTTAATTTCTCGTTAATTCCTCAGCTGTCGGCTGATTTTTGCCTCGTTCGGCGCGTGCGATCAATAAATAAACGCGCAATTCCATCGTGGCGGAAGCGAGGAGAAAGCAGCAGCAGCCGAGGCCTTGAAATTTTCGACGAATCCCCCTCATCTCGCGTGTATATCAATGCTCTCCCTTCCCAAAGTCTCGCATAGTATGTAAAATAAATATTTCTCGGCTTCCTATACGCTGCGGAGAAAAAATACTGGCCCAGCAAAAAATAGTCGTTTGTAAAAAAAAAAGAAGAGAAAAGATCGACAAAAAACAGCCCATTGGCAATATAAGGTCCTAATCGAAAGCCGATTGAAGAAAGAAAATCTGAATAGAACTAGTTTGAAATAGGAGGATTTTTTTGCTTAGATTGAATTTAGAGAAATTGATTAATATGAATATGAATGAGTTGGGTTTTTCGAACATGAAATAAGTCTATTTTTTAACATGTTGACGCGGCTGGAAACCCGAGAAAACCGGGTACTTTTACGAGTATTTTTAGGTAATTTCGTTAAAACCAGGAACGTAGCCAGAAAAATTGTTCTAATGTGGTTTTGATAATAAGTTTTGGAAAATAGTGTATATTGTATTCTAAGTTGATTTATGAATTATGATGAATCTAATATTTAATTCTTTACATTTTTAACAATATCGTAAAATTCATGAACATTCTCGAGGATTTCCAAAAATGTGTAGAAATTCGTTTGTTTTAGCAATTGGAAAATTTGTGAATTTTGAGATGTGGACATGGAAATTTGGAAAA
The DNA here is from genome assembly GCA_030522785.1 of Platygaster equestris. Taxonomy (NCBI): domain Eukaryota; kingdom Metazoa; phylum Arthropoda; class Insecta; order Hymenoptera; family Platygastridae; genus Platygaster; species Platygaster equestris. Next base: position 15,238 of record JAPYZK010000281.1, read on the forward strand.
TTGCAGTGCTGGGAATGATGATGTTGAAAAATTTGAAGTAAAAATAATTTATTTCGGAAATTCGAAAACTTGGAACTGTAAATTTAGAAATTTGGAAATTTCTAATATAAATTGGCAACCTTGCTGACATTTAGAAACTTAAGAATTGAAATTTTTCGTACGTAAAGTTCGAAATTTTGAAATCCTGTCATGTTCAAATTCAACAGTTTATATGGTATAATAACAATTATTAATTTGAGACCTTTGAAACATTTTAAAATTGGTAAAGTTAAAAATCAAATTTAAGCTCGCAAATTTCCAATCAAAATTCAGATGTACCTAAAGTTTCAAACGTTGAAAATGCAACGTACAAAAATGTTTCGGGACCATACGGTCTCAAAATCCGAAAGGATTCTAAAAAATTAGACCATTGGCATACGAATCGCTTGACCTATAATGATAAAACATCGGATTTATGACTGAATTTCAGAACATTGCTCGATTTCATGGATTTCTCTTCGTTTTCCATATTTTCTGAGTTCGTTCTGAAATTTTGAAGTGATTTCGTTATTCTCGCCCATTCTTTCACATCTGTCAATTTCCAAACTCGAAATGTCGCAAAAACAGCGTATAGCGGCTACTAAATTGATCTCTAGCGTCCAGAGAAGTATGGTGGGTCCCACTTTTTATTTTTTCTATCGATTCCTCTACTCTTTCCGAAGATAATAATCGTTCAATTGTTAGGCTATCTGACCGGGTTCCATTGCAACATCGGATTCTGTGGCAGTCGGCGTACGAATAGCTCGACGTCGGATGATAAACTCCGGAATAATTACTGAATTTTCGGACGGTGCTCGATTTTAAGCATTTTTCTTTGTTTTTCATACCTTCTGAGTCCGTTGAGTCGAATTTTGGAGTGATTTCGTTGTTTTTGCCCATTCTCCTACTTCGGTGAATTTACAAACTCGAAATGTCGCAAAACCAGGGTTTAGCGGCTGCTAAATTGATCTGTAGCGTCCAGGGAAGTGGAGTAAGTCCGGCTTTTTATTTTTCCTATCTATTGCTCTACTCTTTCCGAAAAAAAGAGCGTTCAACCGTTATTCTAAACGACCGGGTTCCATTGCAAAGTCGGATTCTGTCGAGGTCTGCGTACGATTCGCTCGACGTCGAATGACAGACTCCGTAAGAATCACTGTATTTTCGAACAGTGCTCGATTTATATTTTTCTATGTTTTTGATACCTTCTGAGTCCGTTGAGTCGAATTTTTGAGTGATTTCGTTGTTTTTGCCTATTCTCCTACTTCGGTGAATTTACAAACTCGAAATGTCGCAAATCCAGCGTATAGCGGATGCTAAATTGATTTTCTTCATATAAATCTGTCCTCAATGACCCTTTTGTATCTGAAATTTCCTTTCATTTTACGAATTTTTACCGAAACCCCGGAAAATGCGGAATTTTTCCTCCCGCGAAAAACATCGATCCGATCTCGTTGTATATCGCAAAATCCCTTTATCCATTCTAACGAGATCAAGTCGGTGACTTTTGTTTCCGCGTTCGTTCCGGTACTTTTTCCACTTTTTTGTTTCTAACAAGGACGACATTTTATTCAATTCCTGCGAGTAATTACGACGAGGTCTAAAAACGTTCATTACCGTCTTGCCCGTAATCTGGTTCTACCTAGTTTTGAGCCAAGAGCACTCGAGGTGGCGATGACCGTCAAAATTTTTCTCAAGTCGCCTTTTTATCGTCGATGAATATGGCTCAATCGCGATTCGAATCTGTAACTCTTTTTTTTGTGCAATTTGAATCATAGTGCGGCGGAAAAAATTGCTGATACAGAAATGATTTTTGGGAGTGAGACTTTGGTTTTTATATAAAAAAATCAAAATGGGAAAAATTTTTATAAATTCGGCGAAATCAGGGAATTGAAAGAACATTTTTGTAAATTGACATCTTGGAAACTTTTCGAATCCTAGAGTTTCAACAAATTTACCTTAAAATTTTCGTAATCTTGAGTGATTTTGCACAATTTTGAAAACTGCCAAAATTTAAAAAATTTCGAAAATTGTTGTATCTCGAGAATTCTAATGTGTAGTTCTCTTCTTTTAACGATTGTTGATCTTTTTAAAATTTGATGTCTGAGGGGATTTTTTTTCGCTTGAAGAGGACCGTTCAAACGGTTGAAAGCTCGCCATTTCTTGCTGCAATTTTTCTCTGAATCAAATTCAGAATCCATAAAAATGTTACGGTAGCGTATTTAACCTCAAAGAAAAGAAAATGAAAATGGGGAGCGAAATTAATCTCGGCCAACGGAGGAAAATAGATCGCAGGCAAGGTAGTTCGTACCGGATACGATCTAGATTACACCGGCTGCAATCTGTCTTTCTCCGTTCGAAAAAAAATTCCCGCAAAATGGGCTTGCAAAAATGTTTAGTGTATTTCGAGTTGTCGTTAATTGCGCGTTCGATGTAATTTTTTCGCGCCTTTGTGTATTGATTTTGCCGGGCGCCACGCAGGAATAGCTTTTTGTGACGAAAATCTGGGATCGAAAAACTTAAAATACGCGGTTTTGACACGCGAGGAAATTTCGTGAGTGGGATTGGCGTTGATTGGAAGTTTTTAAAGTCGGAGGGAAAAATTTTTGCGAAAATATATCGGGAAATATTGGATTGTTTCCAACTTGCCGCAGCCTTGGAAGTCCGGGATATTCGAAATGCTGTTTGAACCGCTTTCGACCGATTGAATTAGGGGGAAATAGCTAGTATGTTTTTGCCTTTTCCGCGACTGCGGAAAACCTACGATTTGCGTACAAAATTGAGTTTTTGAACGCGAAATTAAAGAGGATTTTTTTGAATAGTTATGACGGTATTTTTTTTAAATGACTGAAGAACATTTTTTTCTTATAATATGAATCGGCACATTGAAATAGAAATTTTGGTTTTTTTGAATGATAGTACAAGATTCAATTCGTGTAACAGATTGATTTTCTGGCGATTGGTAAAATATCGAAAAACCGGTAGTAACTAGTTTCGATGTTATTTTGAAAAAAATGGTGAAATTGATTGGATCATTAATCGAAAAGTTTGGTATCGTTACTCATCACACATATCAGAAGCGAGGTTATTTCCACCCCCTTCAACCCCAAAATTTTCTGGAAATCGAGGAAATGTCAAAAAAAAAGTCACTTGGTTTTAATGTTATTCTGGAAAAAATGGTAAAATTGATAGGAGAATTATTTTTGATGTGATGCATCCTCAAGAATTTGGATGCACGAAAATAATAATGTAAAAATTTCTGAAGTTTGATTCTAGTAATTCTCAATACTTTGGAAAAATTTCGTAAGATTATTAATAATTTTTCAATACGACAAATATTAAAAATCTTGACACTTTTATGAAAATTGACAGCAGTTTTCATGATTTCTGTCAACTTCGTTCATGTTGAAAAATTCTTTCAAGATTTTTCCAGTGAATATTATAATGATCCAAACCGTTCAAAATTTTTCGCTCCAATTTGTATAGTCGTAAAAATTTTCAGAAATTCGTGAATTTATCCACAATCATTTCAAAAGTTGTCTGACAGGTAGTTTCAAAAATTTTTTTTCCTACTCTTCCGAATAACAGAAAATTTGCATGAATCTCTAAAGATTCTCCCGCATGTTTTTTATTCCAAATTGATTATATCGAAACGCGATAAACTTCCCAAAATCGATTCAAATTCATGATTATTGTTTAATATTAAAATTTTCTATATTTTATGTACATTTTTCATACTTCCAAGAAACCTTGCATGTACTCTGGAGAAATTTCTTATGATGCTACATTAAAAAAAGAAAAAAAAAACCAGTGAGTGCTCGGCACTCGCGCTTGATGTGTAAACATGTTGTGCACACTATGTGAATAGTTAGGTCAATAGTTTAACCAATTGTGAATAAGTTTAACTAATTCTAAGATTTTTCTGATATTTCTTTAGGAGTAAAATGTGTATTCTGGAATTTGTATTTGCAATTTGAAAAATTTCAAATTTTGTAGATGATTTTTGGTAGTCTAGTATTCAAAGATTTGGACTAAAACATCTTGAATTCAGAATTTTGACAATTCTCAGAATTCAAAAAATTTCAGGAATCTAGCAATTTTGAATTCCAAATTTGAAGTTCGTAAAACTGAGATTTTTTTGAAGGAATATAGAAATTTTGAGAACGCGAAATTTCAACATTTGAAATTTGGTACTAAATATAAGTTGATAATCTTAGAAATTTGACGAATTCGAGAATTTTTATGAGTTTTATGTTTAAATGAATGGAATTGTGTAAATTGGAAATTTGGCAATTGGCATTCATAACTTAAATCATAACTCAGAATTCTTGGAATTTAAAATTTTGTATATTTTAAAATTTTAAATCGAGATTCAGATTGTAAACATTGTCAATTTAAATACATCAAAAAGCGGAAGTTCCTCAAATTTACGAATTTTGAATTCAAAAAAATTCGAAAATTCGAGTCCAAGCTCTTGAAAATTCAGATTATTCATTTCCGAATAGTATTTTCAAACACTTCTCATCTCAGAAATTGGGCAGTTTACAATTTCAATATACGAGCAAAGATAGATGCTTCTCTACTTTGGGAGCTCTCTGTCCTTGTTTGTTCATCGATTTTTCTCAATCCATCCTGACTCCGCAAAGCGCAGAGTAAACCACGTATATAAATATATACATATATATATCTATATAAAACAGTCTGACACTTTACGCGTAAGAACCTTACACGTCTTACGCGGCGCGAGCCCATACAGGCCCATACCAGGAGCAAAATTAAAGATGTTTACACATAAAAAGTTTCGACGATACTGCGAAACTTGACATATTTTTCAAAGTGTAGAGAAACTTTGATAGTTTTTATATTCGTATTCCTTTCGATTTTTCAAAAATGAAGATAGTCTCGAAAAATTTCTAACAGTCACACTTATGTAGAATTTGTTCAGAAATTTGACAATCTCTTCAGAATATTCAGCAGTTATCATCCCTGAGAACATTTTATGTGTGAAAGATGTAGATCGAATTCCTAAAAACTATACTTCAGAGCCAAGTAAAAAAAAACCCAAATCCGTAATTGATTTCAATAAAAATGCATTGATGTTCCATCGAAAATGAATCATGCAATAACTAGTCCGTGAAAAACTTTTTCACTTATCATTTATTACCAGTTGACGACCGAAGAAAGCCCCGTCGAAAATCAGAACGTAAACATTTTGTAGGGCCCACGAGTTCGTGTAACTGTTTCCTTCAACTTGGGATACACCGCGTGCGTGCTATAGTATAAATAGATTATTATAACCTACATCCAGTATTCTTAGCTCCGAAAAAGCGTTTAAGAAATTTTGCACAACGCCACCGCTTTCGTCATTCCGCCACATTTTCTATTAATGAACGTTAATTCATTCATTCTACATTCCGCATTTTCCTCCATTTTCCCGCGACAAAATGAGAGAAGAAAAACCCCAATTTAAAAGCCTCGTTTCAAACACAACAAGCGATTCAAGACTCGCTTCTTGATTAGAAATAATCAGCCGCGGGAAAAATCTAGGATAAAAGTAGAAACGACAAATTTTATTCTAGGGCTTGTGAATTCGTTTGTTAGAAATTTTGTATAAAGCAATTATGTTGACACGTTTTGCAACTATTTTAATTATGATTTTAATGAAAATCACAAAGACTGCATTTTTGAATGCAATGTTGCGTGTTGATAAACAATGAACAATAACTGGCTGATATAGTTGACTCACTGCAAACAGGGTTTTTTTTACGGACAAAAAATCATTTTGTCTTTCGAAAAATGGCTCAGATATTGCTATTAATCACTTTCAAGTAATAGTATCAGTGTTAATTCGGTGTGATTGTAAAGTGACGTGCTTTAGAGGGATGAGAAACTACGCAACTGTCCTTTTCTCACTCGCAAGAACAGTCATTTGGTGAGGGAGAGAGGTCAATAGTATCGCCGATTCCTTGTGCTTTAAATTTTTATGGAATATCCAAAAATTATTATTTTTAAATTGTAAAAATAGGCTCTTTCATTCAAATGGGGATATACATTTTTGTTCTGCTTTTGATAAATTGATATTTTATGCGTGTTTCTAAAATTTAGAGAGTCTATCAAAATTCTTCATTTTTCATAATTTTTTCGATGAAACTTTCGAAAGTTCTCTCTATCGAAAAAAATTGAGTGATGAAAGATGTTTGAAAATTTGTATTAGTAAGACCCGAAATAGGATCCTAAATGACTGTCTATCGCGACTGAATGTTGAAAACGCAATTTTAGCCATTAAAATTTGATTCCGAAAATTTTAGCGAACTTCAAAACTTATAAATCTAGATTTATTGGGTCCTCTTTCGAGATTCTGCATCAATCCTGATTCGTCAGATGAACAAAAAATTCAAGTTGCTCAAATTAATGAAATTCTAAAAAAATTTTCGGAGTGTTTATATAATTCCAGAATTTCTCGAAAAGCATCCCAAAAATCTCACTTGGAAAACTTGATATTTAGTTATCTCGAAATTAAGAACGTTCAAAGCCATTACAATTAAATCTCCGAAAATGACATATAATAATAAGTACAACAAAAACCGGTCAAATCCGCGTGGAAACGCAATTGCCACTTTTCTCAATTAAACAAAAACTCGCGATAAAGATAAAGAGTTGTCAGTGAGTAACGCAGGACAATTCGGCGTCGCCTTGAGCGAAATTCCGCCGTCTTCGCGTGGTTTTATTCGCAAATTTGTCAAGCGTTAAATTGCAATTGCTTTTTTACGGTCATAAAAGCGATGGCCCAATCCGTGAAATCTCGACTTTGCGTTATCGTAAAAATTCTCATACCCGGCGCTCATCGCCGACCGCGTGGACTAAAAACTTGCACGTGTATAAACATATACATAGATAATTAACCCGGTCAAGGTTGACAAAACCACCCTTCGAATTTCACTCCCCCCTCCCTCCTCCTCTCCCCTTGCACCCCGAAGAATCGCAGATGAATCCAGCCGTTCCCGGAGTATTATCGATTTCGTTTTGCCCGTCGTTTGCGAATAAATATGAATTCATCATTGAAAACACGTTGAGAGATGTATATTGAAGAATTGAAACACGTGATAAGATATAGATCAGAATAATTGTAATTATAGTTATTTTTTTGTAATTTCCAACAATTTTTGCACGATTTGAGACACTTGTTTGGGGTGCTTGATTTAATGAAAATTGTGTTAATGTTAGTTTCGAACGAAGTTTTTGAAAGATTGTCCGAATTTATGAAAATTATAAACATTTTAGAGTTTGTGAAAAATTTTCGAAATTTTAACAAATTTTCAATAATTTAAAGAGATTTTTAAAAATTCAGACAAATTTTTGAGAAATTTATGACGATTCGAGTTTGTTTTTGAGGATAAAAAAAATAAATAAACAAATTTCGATTACATGAAATGTAAAAATGAAAATATTGTACGTGTTTTCCAGAATAGATTCACGTTCACGTCGGGAAGTGGATTCGAACGCGATCTCGAAATATCACAAAGACGTCTTGATCGAAGGTCTTAGGATCGAGCACGCACTGTACGATCCATCTTTTGGAGACGATGGCATCCCAGAAATTATGGCGGACGGAAAAGCAATAATACGCCTTTTCGGCAATGTTACGCAAAACACGCTGATAGCATTGACAAGCAAACCCGGCGAAAGAGGCGTCGTTTGCAACCCGAAAATCGAAGATCTTCCCGTAAGTCGACAAAAGAAACTATAGAAAAAGCTGCGATTTTCAGAGAGAAAGCCATGAAATTTGAATGAATATATAAACTTTCAGAAAATATTTTCAATCGTTTGTTTTTGAGAGTTTTCAAAAGTCTTCGGAAATTTGTTAGTGGGGCTGGAAAATAAATTCTGTTCAGCAGTTAAAATCGAAATGCAGAAAATAGTATTAAAAGAGTCGAAAATGTAATGAAATAAAATAATGATAGTCAACAATTTCTGAGTTATTTATTTTTTGAGATTCCTAACAGTGATTAGAAAATTATTGTTGAAAATGCTTGAGAATTCTGAAAAGTTCTTTAGTATAAGGGTCATGAATTTTTAAAAATTGATTGAATTTTTCGATAAAACCGAAATTCTTACACATGGTACAAAATATTCCAAACTCACGATAATTTCATTTTTTCGAAAACTGATCGTAATTCAGAAATCCCTGGAGCTGCTGAAAATGGACTAACATTTCGAAAATTTTCACATTATTTACTTTTTCAAGATTTTCAAAAAATTTTAGAAAATTGCTGACAAAATTTCAATGAAAAATAAAAGTTATGAAAAATTCTATAAAGTCATAATGATCTCGAATTCCTAAAAATTTGCAAAAATCCTCAAAAATGAGTGAAAATTCTTGTCACCGTACGTATTTCAAACTCTCGAAAATTTTTTCATATTCAAAAAAGCATCATAATTTACGTAAGAAATTGAAAATTCGAAACGTGTTTCATTTTTTCTTCATTTTTCTAAATTTCTAAATTTGTTGTTTATGCATGTCGTTTTTTTCGGGGTATTTCGCTCAATTTGTCACATACTGACTAATTTTCCTCATAATTGATAGTTCACTGTACTTTAAACGACTTCTAATCATACAAAAACTATATTTGAATGCCTTAAGTCGGGAGCTGACTGTATTTCAAGAGTTCTAATTAAAATTTTGCTGCATTTATGAAGGCTTAAATATAATTGATGCACTTTTATCAGGAAATTGTGGAAGTTATGGAAGCTTGGATTAAATAGCTTTATTTGAAAAAGTGTAATCGAGCGTTCACTGTATTTCAACGACTTTTAATCTGAAATGAATTCAATTTGAATGCCTTAAATCGAAAGTTGACTGCATTGCAAGAGCTTTAATTGAAAGTTTGCTGTATTTACGAACTTCTGTCAGGAGATGACTGTTTTTTGAGGATTTCAGTCAGTAGTTTACTGTATTTAAAGGATTTAAATCGGAATTTCACTGTATTTTAAAGGCTTAGGTAGAATATTTTCTGTATTTAAAAAACTTTGATCGAAAGTTCACTGCACTTGAACGACTTTCATCCAAAATGAACTAAATTTAACGTGACTGAAATTGAGAGTTCACTGTATTTCAAGGGCTTTATTCGAAAAATTTTTAATTATTTAGATAAATTTAGTATTTTTTCAGTATTTTAATAAAATTTCGTATGTTACACTTCAAAATAAGTGGTATTATTTTTATTTTACTAATTTTTTCGGCATTCCAGGTGTACGATGTTGGCGAAAACACAGCACTTGTCGACTTGGATTTTCCCATCATCATGCAAACCGATCGTGATTTAAGCAATGTCATATTTTACATTTGCACCCAACTCAATGGTTCCTCCAACCAAAACAGCACGAATTTGTATCGTCATCAAGGCAGCGTAACTTACAAAGCTGTGAGTACTTGAAGGCACAAAAAGCAGATCGATATTTTCTTCGCCTTAAACAAAAGAAAAACGTCTGCTGGGAGGAGATTTCGATCTTCCTCAATTGTCCTCAATCCTTCACTGTCAAATCCCGAGATAACGACGGAAAAAAAACAAAAATATTTGATCTACATAAAATTAGCCATGTTCCGATTATCGCTCTGCGATAATACATATAAATAATGTTTATCAAACACAGACATTTTAATTTTTGAATAATTTGGTTGAAAATTTTTCTATTGGTAGACATTTATTTTCTATATCGTGAAAATTTGAAGTTCGTTTCGAGGGGAGTATAAATTTTTAATTCCTTTTTTTGCAGTTTCGTACGTATGTAAGGACACTCCCGGTATGGCTTACGATTTGCATAATCGCAACGTGCCTCTCGTTTTCTGCCTTGTTTTCTGGGTTGAATCTCGGGCTAATGGCGATGGACAGAACGGAGCTGAAAATTCTCTGTAACACCGGTACAGAAAAAGTGAGATTGCGAAATATTTTAAAAATTATGTTTTAGAGTTGCCACTAGATGGAAAATTTCGAAAATTTTTCCGGTTCTTATGATCTAGAAAATGTTCAATTTTTTTTTTTTTTTTGAAGATTCAGTTTTCGTAAAAATTTATGTAATGTCAATGATTTTCGAAAAATTCGAAATTGATAAGGGTATTTTTCCGAAAAACTGGGAACTTTTTCGAAACTCCCATTTCCACCGTGGTATTTGCGGCGACATGGTACGTTTAACAAAAAGTGGCTTGGATAAAAAACAACACGTTGAAAGATGATGAAACCGACGGCAAATTAAAAAGAGAGCGAAACAATTCTCGATGACAGGGCCAGCGCGGTCGTGGTGGGGGTAGGCTCGAGCGAGAATTGAGGGGAGCGGCAAATTAAAAAGAGGCAAATTAAATAAAGGCGACTGTATTCAACTAATTCGGAATGATACTATTAATTGAAGTTAATGTCGATAATAATGAAAAACCTCAACATTGGAAAAATGGCAAGGTGAAAAAATGTGACAAATTCGAAATATCTCAGAATTAACAAGTGAATTGTGTATTTTTACTATTAATTGAAGTTAATCTCGTTAATAATGAAAAACCCCAAAATTGGAAAAATTGGCAAGGTCAAAAAATGTGAGAAATTCGAAAGATCTCAGAATTAACAAGTGACTTTTGTATTTTCTCGATACTAGTTCGAAATCTTACAATTAGCTTCGACAGTTGTGAAATTTTGTTTTGTTGTTTGTTCTCAGGAAAAAAAGTACGCGCGAACGATTCAGCCCGTAAGAAACCACGGAAATTATCTGCTCTGCTCTATCCTCTTCTCGAATGTTCTCGTCAATTCCATTTTCACCATCCTCCTAGACGGCCTGACCTCCGGTCTTTTTGCCGTCATATTTTCTACCGTAGCCATCGTTATCTTCGGAGAAATTACCCCACAAGTACTTAATTATACTTGATCATAATTAATTATACTCGAATCAGAAAAACGACTTTTCGTAACCTATATAGGGTGTCTCAAAGTCACTGTGACAACAGAAAACTATAGGTTCCATGTGAAATTTGGAGACAATTTTTATTTTGCTATTTTCGGAAATTCGCAAAATTGACGATTGAATGTTGAACATTTTTAAAATTTATACATCAGTTAATTGAATTATGTAAAGTCATACACATTTTTCGGAATTCTGGAAAATTTTCATTTTAGGCAAATTTCTTGGATTTTTGATAGTACCCAAAAATTTACATATTTGAAAAATTTGGAATTGTTTCGATAAGTGAAGCAATAAGTTTGCAATATCGGCAGAATTTGAAGATTCTTAATATGATAAAAATCTGTAATATGCTCCATAAAATTTGAAAACTGATGTAAATTTCTCAAATTTTTTAAATGTAATGGCAAGTTTGAATAAATTTGTCGATAAGTTCGTTAATTTCGAACCTTCAAAACCTTTGTCGGAATTTTCGATCTCTTGAAATTTGTGAAAAATTGCAAAATTTGTGCACAAATTTGAAATCTTTCAAAATATGTATACAAGTTAATTTTTTTCTAAACTTAAACATTTTTCAAAGAAAAGTCGGAATTTTCCGAAAATGTTTTTCGATGTTTTTCTATGTTCCCAGTCAGTTTTTTTTTAATTAGCAATTAAAATGTTTTTTGCGAGAAAAAAATCCACCGAGCCGAGAATCGAACCCAGGACCTCCCAATGAGAGCACTCGATATGAAATTGGGAGGTCCTGGGTTCTATTCCCGTCTCGGTGGATTTTTTTCTCGTAAAAAACATTTTAATTGCTAATTAAAACAAAAACTGACTGAGAACATAGAAAAACATCGGAAAACATGGATTTTTCTTTGAATAACAACCCAGTGATAAAAATGAACGTTTTCAAATTGAAAATTTTTAAATTCCCGCAAAAACGTGGTGATGTTGAAATCTTTGGAAGAATAAAAATTTTTCAATATTTGAAAACATTGCCAAAATTTGTAATTCTTCCAAAATTTGCAAACTACGTAAAATTTTGCCAATAAAATATTAGTAAAATTTGTAATACGCTCCACAAAGACCGAAAAACGCGTGTAAATTTTAAAAAATGTTGAATTTAATGTTAATGTTGAATTAACGTTAATTAACTTAGTTAATTTTATGTTTTCTTCTTTTACTCTGATTTTGGGACAACATGCATGTAAATCAAATAAATTGTCAATCCAGTGCTATTTTGTTTAATTAAAAAATTTGTTGTTCATTCTTCTAGGCGGTTTGCAGCAGACACGGTTTGTGCATCGGCGCCAAAACCATCTACATCACGAAGTTTACCATGGCCGTAACTTGTTTCCTAAGTTACCCCTTAAGCAAACTTTTGGACTTTTGCTTGGGCGAGGAAATTGGGAACGTTTACAACCGGGAGCGGCTAAAGGAACTCGTCAGGGTACAAATCTCCGTCAAAACAAACATATAGTTCGATCGAAAGTTCACGCTCAAAGAGGGATGTCAATGTTAGCGACCTTTTTGCTCCATACACATTCGTTTCAACTGTTATGTAGGATGAATGATTGATTTTTTTTCTATAATTCTCGACAATGTCAGTTTTTGTCACTGGGCCGAGTGCAAAAAAAGAACGTTTTTTTTAGTCGGGTGAAAGTAATGTTTTTTTTATACTCGTAGGAAAAATCGATCATTGTTGTTTTAGAATCTGGTAACTTTTATCTTGTCCATATTTCGAAATGCAGTGAATTTACAAAATTTATTAACTTCTCAATCGAAGTAATTTCAGGAAATTTTTGAACTTTTTCGATACATGAAAATGTATATTTCTTCGAAATCAGGAAAATTTATTATTGAATTAATCATCCGGAATCACATTTTCCGGAAAATTTTTTTTTACTCTTCGAGGTGAAAATATTTAAATGGGATGCGAAATGAAAGAAAATCTTGTCATTTCGACGAATCGTTTCAGTAAACGGGCGATGATATAATGTTATTGAATAATACACACTGAGTCATCAGAAAGTTTCTTTTATCAAGACGGTCCAGTGGCTCTCATATCGACTGATAAAAGTGCGTGGAAACTCGACGCCGGCCAGAATCGAGCGTAATAATCAGGGGCGTGGGCAAAGGGGAATTTCGGGGTCATGACCTTCTTTAATCAAACTGCAATACTCGAGCTATCGAATGATCGAGAAATATTTTGGCAGTTTTATAAGAACTGACCCTTCTGAGGTGCATAAGCAAAGTGGAATTTTTTATGTGAATTTTGGACGTTTAAAATCCATTTATTATCGTAGACATAGGAATGTTGTAATTTTTATTAGAATTTTGGTTGTGAAGTATTTAAAAAAAAAAGGTTGAAACTAAATTTTGTTTGTTAAAATTTGGAGATTTGGATTTTTCTATAAAAATGTTAGATTTGGAAAATTTTTATTTTTATTTTATTCGCAAATTGGCAAATTCATATTTTGAAATGAATAGTTACGTAATTTTGACAATTTTAATTTCGAAATTTATAAATTTTAGATTTCGTGAATTCAAAAATTTGGGTTCGATAGTCTGAATATTCAAATTTATAAAGTATTCAATTTTCACGACAAATATTGGGGATTTAACGATTTTCATCCGAAAATTTGAAATTTCGACTATTTTGAAATTCTAGTTTTATTTCTTAAAAATTCAATTTTCAACCAAAATGTTGGAATTGGGAAATGTTTATTCAGATTTTGTTTTCGAATTTGCAAATTTAAAATCATAAAATGAATGTAACTCAATTTTGAAATTTTTAATTTTGAAATTTCAAAGTTTCAGAATCTGTAAATTGAAAAATTTGAGTTCGATAGTCTGAAGATGCAAGTTCGTACATTTTTAAATTTTTACGACAAAATACTAGAAGTTCGATCATTTTTACCGAAAAACTCGAAATTTTGGGTATTCTCAAATTCGAGTTATTTTTCTCAAAAAGTCAAGTTACATAAATGCACATATAAGTACCAAAACAATACACAAATATTCAATAATCATCATTAAACATAAAAATATTGAACAAAAAATCATTGTCAAAAACCCCCACTCCATAATTATTTTCTGCTTACGCCTCTGGTAATGATTTTATCTCGAGATCAACATTTTTTCATACCGCGTTTGGCATTTATCATCAATGCGCGAATAGAAATAGAGATTGCTATGCACTCCAAAAAATTTTTCCCGATCCAGTGAATAATTTACGTCAAATAAACCAAAAAGAACAAATTTAAAGAGAAATGAAAAACATCGAAATTCTTGAACAACCATATTTTGAAACTTTTCTCCGAAGAAATCGCACGATGAAGTGAAATTGCTTTAAAAATTGACGTCCCTTGATAACGAACGTGAGACGGCGTAAAATATTGAATTACTTTTTCCGCCCCGATACTGAATTCGTCCTTTAATCGGGTCAGGTTGATCGATAAATTTTCGTCGACTTATCGAATCTCTCAAGATGTTTTGACTCACGTTTCTTACAGTAATTCGATAACGTTGTGGAATTTTGTTAGGTTACCAATGAGTACAACGATTTGGAGAAAGATGAAGTCAACATTATTGCCGGGGCTTTGGAACTGAGACGGAAAACCGTGATGGATGTTATGACGCCGCTGCAGGATGTTTTCATGCTCGACTACAATGCTATTCTCGATTTCGAAACGGTTTCGGAGATCATGAAATCGGGTAGAATGACTTGGTTGTGAAAAATACACTCGAAGTTTGTAATTTTTCCTAATAGGCCAGTCAACGAGGGAAAAATGTCACATTAATTTAGAACGTTATGAAAATTTAATACATTTGTATATTCACGAAATGAAATTGTAATTCAGCATCGTGCGACGTTGAAAATTTAATAGGAACAGTTTTGCCAGTTTGCATGATGTTCAAAATTTTTTTCGATAAGTAAAACTAAATTTTACGTTTTTATCATTTAAACACCCTAGTGGTTGTATTTTTTATAAAAACAGGCAAAATTTTTATAAAATCACTGAATTATTCATAAAAATTCGTTTTCTTATAAGGTCGATTTTATGAAAGTTATATAAAATTTTCGATTTTTATAAAGTTGTTTCATAAAAAATTTATGAAAAAATTTTTTTAATCTGTTAAAATTTTCATGCAGTTCATCTGTTTATTTTATAAAAACAATTAAAAGCGTCCAAATTTTCTTATAAAATCTTTATTCTTATAAAAACGTCGCGATTTGTATAAAAAATTTCATATTTTCATAAAAAGAAACTTTCCTGGTATGAGGAATTTGTCTTATAGTAATATTTGATATATTTTTATTAAATCATGTTCGTAACGTTTTTTAGCAATTATAAAACGTAAAATCATATGATTTTATAGGATTTAAAAATCTTTCAACTTGAATTGAAAATAAGCATCTAAATTGACAATCATTTGATCGACAAGAAAATTGACTATCGGATTTCTGATGCAAAGGTCGCAAGTTTAAATCTCGCTGCCTCCAAAAAATTTTTAAATTTCTTTCGAAACGAAATTTGAGCTAGAGCCTCACAAACTGATGAAAAATGGTATATACATTAGCAAAATGATCCAAAAAAGTTGGGAAAAATTTTTGCATATTTTCAAAAACGTTGAAAAAAATGTGTATAAAAAAATTTTTTTTATAAAAATTTTATAAAACCACGTAATAAAAAATGCAAATTTTATAAAACTTTTATAAAATCGACCTTATAGAAATTTTTATAAAAATTGTTTGTAAAGTTTTTATAAAAACTAGAATTTTCACGCTTCAAGGAAGATCGCAAAATTAGATTTCTCTGTTTTATAATAATTATATCAAATTTCAAAATGTTCTGAATTATTGTGAAATTTTCAATTTTCAATGTTTCTATTGATTGGCCTATTCCGAGTCTTCCTGGACAAATTGCAAAAATTGAAGAAAAAAAAAAATTCAAAATGAACAACATTTTGTACTGAACATTAAAGTTCAAAAAATGAAATCAAATAATTCGGGAATTTAATGTTCGAACTAAGAGCCAAAATTGGCATTTAGAATTTAATTTTTACGTGGATGGACTAATTTAGGGGTGTTATTGACAATGTCTTTCTGACCTTTTGCAGGCTACTCGCGAATACCAGTTTACGAGAACACTAGAACCAATATCATAACGATGCTTTACATAAAGGATTTGGCGTTCATCGATCCCGACGACAACACACCCCTCAAAACCCTGTGCCAGTTCTACCAAAACCCTTGTAATTTCGTATTCGAGGACGTTACTCTCGACGTCATGTTCAAGCAGTTCAAAGAAGGTAATGCGAAAATGGTGCATTACGCCACAAGGGACGAAATAGAGCAAATCTTAAAAAAAAAAAAAAATCGTGTTAGAACGTAATTTCGTGTCTCAGAAATAGGCTTAAATTTTTTTAATTTCAAACATTTTATAAACCTAAATAAATGAATATTTTCAGATCTTTTATTGTCCAATTGAAATGTTTATATAATATTATATAAAAATTTTATTATTTGTAATAAATAATTAATTACGAAACCTGGCATATTCGATGTTCGTGCCAAAAAAAAAAAAAAGAGAATTATGGCTCGTTTTTCAAAATTTCACCATCATGTTTCGAACTATTGAAAAATGAATAAGAATCTCCTGAAACTCAAAAGTTCTACGCTACGTAATCTAAAAATTGTTATAAATAATGCCAAATTGTGAACACAAATTTTCCAATACTTTTTTTTACTTTACAGGTCACAAAGGGCATATGGCGTTCGTCCATCGCGTCAACAACGAAGGGGAGGGTGATCCCTTTTATGAAGTCATCGGTCTCGTTACCCTGGAGGACGTCATCGAGGAACTGATACAATCAGAAATTGTGGACGAAACCGACGTTTTCCGTTAGTTTCTTTTTTTACGAAACAATGAGAAAAAATAAATGTTTTTTACAAAAGTAATCTATAAATCGGAGCTACATGTATTATTTTTAAGAAAGTTGAGAAAAGTTTGTTTAAGTAGTCGAGTGGTTATGATTAATTGCTGAATTAGTTTATTCTGTTTTTTTGCACAGTTGACAATCGCACAAAACGCAAACGTGTGGCGTGTCCGAAACTTCCGGACTTCACCTCGTTCGCAGAAAAAAAGGAAAATCATCGGATACACATTTCGCCACAGCTGACACTGGCCATGTTCCAATACTTATCGACGAGTGCGTTTATTTGGGTTTTTTTGTATTATTTTTCAGGCGTTTGAACAACAATTTTAAATTTGTTCCCGTAGTTTTTGTTTCATATTTAGGATTCTATTAGTCGTTTTTATTAATGTTGCGAAATTAATCTAGCGGTTTTTATGAAAATCCTCTAGATAAAATCGTATTTTTTATTCAGTTGAATTTTTTTTACCACTGTAAAATTTGAAAACGACAATTCTTGATTTGAGATTTGATTTTGGAATTCTAATTACTTTTACTAATTTTTATAATTTGTAAATAAGAATATTCAACTTCCAAATTGCGTAAGTGAATAATTTCCAACTTTCAAAATTTATAACCAATAACAAATATATGTATTTTGAAGAGATTTTTTAATTTATTTTTTTATTACTTTAAAGGACTTATTTTTATTTTCGTAACTTTTTATTTACAGCCTGATTGTAAGTTTGAATTTATAAAGTTTTTAATTTTTACTTTTTTTCAGTTAACCTCATTTAATTTTTCAAGCTCACAAGTTTGAACTACATAATTGCTTAGTTATATATAATTTTAAATATGATTTCAGGAATTTTTGAAAATTTTAAGTTACTTTAAATTTTACTTACTTTTGAAAATATTCCATTCTAAACTTTTGAATATAATATTCAAGGTTCAATCATTTATAATGATGTTTTTCAATAGAATTATTATTATGGTTTTGGAAATCCCTTATTGTTTTGAAACATGCTCCGAATTTCGAGTTTTTATTGATTCAATTAAAAATTGAAATACTTGAAAATTAATCATTCTTTAATTGAATTATTTTGGTTTTATAAACTTTGATTCTTTTGATTTTTTAAAATTTGATATTCAATTTTTCGTAAAATATCAAAAAGTTGTTGATGTTGCAATTGAAAATTTTGAAGACTGTAAATTTTGTAATTGACATTATTGCGATTCTCAAGTTTTTTTCATTAGATTCGGGAATTTCCAAATCTCAGAATTTCGTATTTAGGAATAACAATTGTCGTAACTCTCAAGTTTGGACATACAAATTTTTGGTATTCACAAATTTTTGTATTCCAATGTTTTGGATTTTCACATTTTAACCAATAACAGATAAATATATTTTGAGGAGATTTTTTTATTTATTTTTTTATTACTTGAAAAGACTTATTTTTATTTTCGTAACTTTTTATTTACAGCCGTCGAAGCTTTCAAACCCGCCGTCATTTCGGAAACGATCTTGCGGCGGCTGCTGAAACAAGATATCATTTATCACGTCAAAGCGAAGTCACGGGATAAGACGAAAAACGACCCGGTGGCGATAATCTACCAGCAGGGCAAACCCGTCGATTACTTTGTGCTCATCCTCGAAGGCCGTGTCCAAGTCACGGTCGGCCGAGAAAACTTGCTCTTTGAGAGCGGGCCGTTCACGTATTTCGGCACTCAAGCTCTCACCGTCAACGTCGGTGTCGGTAAGTTCATAAATAAAATTTCCCAAATAAATGTATGACAAATGCGAAGTTTCTGAAATGAGTTTCAGAATCACATGCGATTAAAAATTATTATTACACTAGTTGCAATATTCGTTTTATTCTACAACGTAGAAAAAGTGTGTTCGAAAAATAACGTCGAACAGAAAATACAAAATTTTTACACAGCGTTGGGTAATAGTATATTGTGCTACAAGTTGAGAAAGCGAGAAATTTTTAACGAGTGTAAAATTTCAATATACTTTTTCCATAATCCACGTTGAAAATTCTAGTGATAAGACTGAAGCGTCATTTTTAAATTACGACACGATTTTTGGAATTTAGGGGCGAGGGGGTGAATTTCGGGTTTATTTGGAAATTTTTTATTTTTGTGTTCTATTATTTTCACAGTTTGTTTCAGATGTTTACGAACAAGTTTTTTGAATTGGCGTAATCGATCTTTTGTTTTCCGCGAAAAATTTCGGCTTTTCCAACATTTTGTCTGGATCAAGAAAAGAGAGTTAAAAAGGATTCGACAGATTTGGACGGAGCATTGAAGAATTTTCCAGAATTTGTGAGATTTCGTGAAATGGTAAAAAAAATTTCGTGAGAAATTGTAAAACTGCGAGGGTCTATTAGAATTTTTGTTTTGTTAGAAAGCTACGTTTATAAAAATTTTGTAAATTTTCGAGTTTTTCGAAAGTGGTCGGGATTTTCGAAAATTTGCATAATCACCAGTATTCGTACATATAATATTTATATACTATTTTGAAGTTATGTCAAAAAATTTGTGTTTAAAAAAAATGTGTTGGTATATCTTGATCTTTTTGTCCTTTTTTGATTTTAGAATATTTTGTTCAGGCTTCTTAAATTAATATCTTTCTAATTGTAATTTCAACTCTTATTCTCAAGATTACATTAATTTCTTTCTTATAATTATATTAATAGAAATTTTGAAAAATCTGGAAAAGGCGGGAAAATGTTCCGAAATTTCGGTTTAGCCTGGAATAAATAGATAAAAAATTGCGAACTGTCCCGAAACTCTTTTCAAATTTCGTTGCATGCTTAGGAAAAATTACTGACAGAATTGTTAACGTTTGTTAAAGCTGATTCGCCGACGAACACCAATCCCCAGACAATGGGGAGCCTCCAGTCGGTGAACTTGGACGTGATGTTGCGTCACACGTTCGTGCCCGATTTCTCGGTGCGCGCCGTCACCGAGGTTTTTTACTGCAAAATCAAGAGATCGCTGTATCTCGCCGCGAAGCGCGCCACTTTGTTGGAGCGGAGTCAAAAGGACCCTACGTCTATGCGCGGTCAGGACCAATTCGACGATGAAGTCGAAAAGGTCGGTTAAGGTCATGTTCTAACTATAAGGTGACCTTATAAGAATTGTAATAGTACATTATGTAACAAGTGCGCAAAATAGCTTACTTTATATGAATTTTCCTATTTTATAAAATAGAAAAATTTTAAGAATTTTCGATAATTTTGTGAATTTTCGGAAATTTTAGTAATTTAAAAAATTTTCAGAATTTGGAAATTTTTAGAAACTTTGAGAATTTTGGAAATTTTCGGTAATTTTTGGAAATTTTGGACATTTTCGGAAATTTTGAGAATTTTGGAAATTTTCGGTAATTTTGAAAATTTTGGAAATTTTGAAAAATTTGTGGAGTTCTTATAAATTTCTCGAAATGTCGAAATTTTCACATGTTTTTAAAATTTTCCAAAACTGGTGTCGAAATATTTCCAAAAACAGTGCGCAAAATAGCATTTTTTGCGCACACTTATTCCGCACTGTTATACTATATTAATGAAAAAAGCCATTTTGCGCCCACATTTCGTGCATGAAAAAGGGCAATCTTTATGCATGTGTAAAAAAAAAAGTTTTTTTCCTTACAAGGAATTTATAAAACAAGTAATGTTTTACGTAAAAAAATGTTTGAACGTGTTACAAAATTGAAGTTTCTTTAACAATTTCGAAAACCTCATGGAAAAATGTATGTATGTTCATTATCTTATAAGTTTTGTGTAGTAAAAATTTGAAAAGTAACAATTTTATTTCTGAATTGTATTTGTCAAATCATCGGTTGAAAATTCTGAAATATTATTAAGTAAATAAAAAATGAAGACTCTAAAGGCGCCAAGTGCCAGACTGATAGGGGTTATTATTTTATGTATTTTTATGGGAAAGTGGACCTTGTCAGAGTTACCTTTTGAATTCAGGGCTCTTCAAAAATTTTTAAATTCGCGACATTTTGGTACAGTTGAGTTTACAGTTCGTTTTTGTTGTTTCCAGTTGCTCCGTTCAATGGACGAAGACGATCGCAGCGTGCCAGAATCTCCGGTTTTACCGAAAGACAACGAAGACGTCAGGGAAAAAGACAAGGACTTGGAAATCGCTGCTCAAAACACGATCACGGTATCGAATACCCCTCCACTAGGCAACACCTCTAGTCCAATCAAGTCCTCTTTTAGTCCTTATATCAGTGCTCACAATGGGACGCAAAGAAATTCTCCCATTAAGGTAGAGTAGATACGGGCGCTTATTCAAAAGCTTGAATTTGTATGAATTTGTAAAATCGGCGGAAGATTTTTCGAAATTATAATTTGTCCTAATTGAAAAAAATGGATTGGTTTTTCGGAGTAATTTTTATTAGAATGTAATGAATTTATGAGAATTTGTTGAAAGAGTTCTGTTTTGCAAACAATTTATATAAATTGTTCAGAAATTTTCGATTTTCGATGTATTCGAATTTCGAGGAATGGATAGTCATTTTTGAAAAATTATAGTGATTTTTTTAATTTTATGGTTTTTGTGTACATTTTGCGGATTTATTCAAATTTTTTATGAGTTAGGGGTTGGAAATTTTTTTGAAATTCTCGAGAATCTTGAAAAGGTTGCAAAGTTTGTCAAATTTCCGACGTCATTTTAGTTTTTTAATTTCTTCTGAGAATTGTTCGGAACTTTTAGAAGCGTTTTAAAAATGATTCAGAGCATTTCAGTTTTTAAAAACTAGTAAATATTTTGTAATTTTAACGATTTTTGAATATCATCGAAATATTCCTTGTATTGTTTGGGGATTTTGAAAATTTTAAAAACTTCTAAAAACTGACTGTAAGAAAATTCATCAGGAATTCAGGTTGAAATTTTTAAAGTTTTTCGGACATTCTTCTAAAATTGGTCCATTTTTGAAAACGTTGAGCATTTTTTGAAATTTAATGAAATTACGGGATATGCTGAAAAATATCTGAACATTGTAACGTATTTATTTAAAATTGCTTAGATTTTTAAGATTCCATCGAAGATACTAAAATGTGGAAAAACTCATAGTAAAAACGTGTTCCCGAGATTTCTAGAAGCTTTTGAAAATCTTTGAAAAACGCTAAGTTACAAATTTTTGAAAAATAACGAAGACCTTCAAAAATATTCAAAAGTAATCGGAAAACGTTGCAAATTTCGAAAAATTGATAAAAAATCCCTCAGAACGTAAAAGATTCTGGCTTACCTCCAAAAATACACGAAAATTCATAGAAGTAATGTAAAATTACATTAAATTCTTCAACAAGTTTAAAAAAAAATTCGTTCCAGTACATTTCTGGATTAAAAAAAATATATATAAATTTCTCACGAAAACTGAAAAATGTACTCAAAAATAGATAAGTATTAGTCAGTGGCGGATCCAGTTCACATTTGAATTTTGAAGTTTCAATAATTGGAAATTTGTGGCTCAGAATAGTAGTGAGAACTTTGAAACCTAGGTTCGAAATTTGGAGTACAAAGTTCAAATTTGAAGTTTGAGGTTTCAATTTGAAGTTAGGAGTCCCAAATTTGGATTTATTGTCGTAATTTGTAGTTGACAGTTCAAATTCAGAGTTTCAGACTCTTTAGATGAAAATGTGAATGGGATGTTTCGGGAGTACGCGCTATGATTTTTATAATTTATGAGTCCCTTATTTTTATTTGAAGGTTTTTGAAATTCGTTGAATTTGTTCGTTTTCTGTAACATTTTTGAATTTCGAGATTTTCGAAAATTCGAAAATTTTGTTTTTTGAAAATTATAAAATATTTATTTTTCTTGTAAATCGAAAAGTTTTTGGTTTTTGAATAGTCAAAATTTCCAGGATAATTTTTTTCTGGTAATTGTGAGGTTAAGGAAACATATTTTGAAAATATTTATTTTCCAGGGAATCCGAAAATTCTGGTATTCTGAAAGATTTGAATAATTCGAGTTTTTCAAAAACTTAAAAAATTTTTGTTTTCATACAAAATTGAGGAAATGTTTGAGTTTTCCAAAAATTTCACAATTTGGAGTTTTCTGGAAAAATTTTTAAAATCCAATACGTTTTTCGAAAGATTTAAAGATTCTCAAAAATTTTTTTAACATTTTAATTGTTTGTCAGTTTAAAAAAAAGTTGGTGTTAGTATCTCCCAACATTCAAAATTCAACATTCAACATTCAAAATTTTTCGAAGATATGAGAATCCTAAGTTTGCGAAATATTTTTGAAATATAATTTTTTTTTTTTTTTTAGAACCAAATTTTGGTTACCCCATACCTCACCTAGTGAGGTTTCTGGGTCCCTTCCCTCTTTTCTTACCCTGCCATGGAA
>JAPYZK010000282.1:0-37918 GCA_030522785.1 Platygaster equestris
TTCCCATTTTTTGTACTTTTTGACATGTCACTCCCGACACTTTTAATTGTTTATTTAAACAATTTCCTTACAAAATAACCGTTTTCCGCAGGTTGCATTATCGTTTTTTCATTGAAATGAGCCATTTTCAGAAAAAAATTGTTTTTTTAACGTCATTTAGTGAGGAGGAACTAAAGTAAACATTCACCGTTTGTTTCATTGGAAATGTCGATTTTAATGTTTTACCTCGCTTTCAACGGTTGCAAGAAAATAAAATAGTGCACATTGATGAGCAGATTTGCACATTGTAATTTGTAATTTAATTCGTTTCTTTTAATTATAACACGATCGTGTTACAATTAAAAAACTATTTTTCCTTGAAAGTTTTAACATGGTCGCATTGAGCAAATGTTAACGATATGCATTCATTTTGCTCTCCTTACAGATGTCAGGTTGAAGATGCACAAATATTTCCCTAGTATTTTGGAGGGTTATTACTTGATTGGAGAACAGATTGGTGACCAAAGAACAAGAGAACTCGACCTTGATATTTGGCAAAAACAAGGAAAATTGTCATAATTTTGATAAACTTATTATTTCCACCTTTACAGGTTTTATTTGGTAAGTTTGAAATGTTCATGAAATAAGGAAAAAAGAAAATGAACACAACTTATTAATGATTGATTTGTGAAAAAATCAAGAACATTTCCACATATTTCAAAAAATAACGATCAACCTATGAAAATAACAGTATGAAATTTGTATCTATATTACTAGCGTTTAACTATTATGAACAATGTCGTATCATCTTCAACTTGTAGAAAATAATCATTTTTAAGTTCTCCCTTCAAATTTTTTTAATTTACCATCACACTTTTCACATTGTTTTGATCGTGATAAATTATACTTTTTCTATGCCTTATTACATGCATCAAATACCATAGTTGTGAATTATGTTGATCATCATCATCCTGTTCATCATCCACACAGATACTCGTCACCCAAAAAACCTCAACTCCTGAAAAAGTGGCCCATCCTTATGAGACACATATCGAAAGACATGGAGGGCCGGTCAGCCCTGCCCGATCGCATGAACAAGCGTGACCGAGATCGCAAAGACGTGATCGAGAAGCGCCGCGAGGAGCGCCAGCAGCTCGCCGTCGAGTCCGAGCAGTCAGCCTACTTCAAGGACACGTTCCGCGCTTCTTGCAAGAGGATCCGCGACCTCCTAGACACAGCCACGACCACCCCTGTCCCCGATCGCCCCACCCTCTTTGACCAAGCCCTCAAGGAGATCCAGCTCCTCAAAAACTACCTGTCCCAGTCGAAGATGTTCCTTAAGGTGTACGACATACGCAAGGCCCAGGAACGTCTTCAGGGCTTGGAGAACGAGACCCTGGAACTCGAGGAAAAGCTTGTACCCAAGAAGAAGTTCGGCTTCAAGAACCGACGACGGCTCGCTGGGAAGACCCTGGAGAAAGTTCCCCTGGACACCCTAGACGTCGCCGACGGCCTCGAGTGCTTGAAGCTCGTCGACGACGTCCCGAGGACTGACAATGACGCCCTGGGCAAGTTCCCAATGCGCGACGACGCCTGTGTTGTCCGAGACAAGCGCGACGAGAGGTTGGTCCTCGACGCGGAGAACATCAACAGGAACGACATTTTGCTCTCCGGCCTGACAAGGTGCACGGTCCGGATTTACGGTAATCCCAGCACTCTACACATGGTCAACCTTAGGAACTGCACCGTCCTGGTCGGTCCCGTAACTTCGTCGGTTTTTGCCCACGACTGCATGGATTGTGTTTTCGCCTTCGCCTGTCAGCAACTTCGGCTACACTCGTCTTCGCGGTGCACTATTTACCTCCACGTGACCAGTCGGGCTATCATCGAGGACTGCACCGAAATCAAAGTTGCGCCGTACAATTGGAGTTACGAGGACCAGGCGAGTCATTTCAATTTAGCTGGCTTGGATTCCAAGGTCAACAATTGGAACTGTGTCGACGATTTCAATTGGTTGTCCAGCGAAAAAAATTCGCCCAATTGGTCCATTTTGGAGCCCGAGTCCAGGGTTCATAGCTGGGACTGACGCTTTTTGTTTTGTACGTTTTCAGAGATTAGGAGCCGGCGAATAAATATTTTCAAGTCATTCTTACGGTAATTGTGGTTTGTTATTTCGTGAGGATAATCCCTTTCATTCTTTCTCTCCAAAGAGACTGATGTTGAATGCCGATTATCATCACTATCAATTTTTTCATTGATTTCACTGCAAATAATTGTACATGGATATGCTCCTGCTTATATTTTTTGTAAGTTATTAGTTATACTACATTTCTTTTTTTGTAATACAAAAATGCATTTAGATTTTTCCAGTTCAAATATCCATAATTGACTAAGAATACTCATTTAAAAAAATGTGTCAATAGTTTATGAAAAAGATCACGAAAAATTGCATTATCAATCAAGTTTATTCAAAATCGATACAGATGTACGACGAGCTGTGATAACATACAAGAACTTTAATGTATGAAACTTGCAAGTTTGACACTGAATAATTTACGGACGACAACGTTCCAAGAACCGAGGGTACAAACAAACTTCGCGAATGTGATATCTGTTGAGAAGCCAGCACAAAAACCTCTCTAATCCAAGTCCATAGCCTCCGTGAGGACACGATCCATACTTTCGCTGAAAAATAATGAATTATATATTTTCTACTTCTTTATGTGTAAAATCTTCACTATCAAGCTGATACAACAAATTCTTCCAAAATTAAAAAGAGTTGAATTACCTGATCAGTGTACCAATAATAAGGCTTCGGATCAATGTTAGCCTTCTTGTATGCTTCCATCATTTCCTCGTGGTCCCAAATACGCATAGAGCCGCCCACGATTTCTCCGACGTTGGGTAAAAGAAGATCAACGGATTCCGTCAATCGTCTGTCTTCCGGGCAACGCTGCATGTAAAAGGATTTAATTTCCGCAGGAAAGCGACAGAGCAAGATCGGCTCGTTAATGGCGTCCGTCATTTTCCTCTCTGGCATTTCTGGAATGTCTTCGCCGAACTCGTAAAAACTACCATCCTCTTTGGTGATGTTGTTAACTTTGAGATATTTGATGGCTTCACTGTAGTCCATCCTCTTGAAGGGCCTCTTGGGGACCTTAAAATCAGGGTTGAGTTCTTTCACCAAATGTCCCATGGGAGATTTTAGGACGCGATCGACAACATCGCACACCAGGTCTTCCAAGCGCTCCAGTAAATCATTGAAAGACAGGAACGGACATTCGGCTTCGACATGGGAGTACCTAATTAAAAATGAAAATGTTGAAACAAGTGATTTTAAACCTTGTGTATATCATAAAAAATGATTTAAACACATTTAATTGTGTATTTATGGTATAAGTAAAATTTGTTGTCAATCTTACTCAGCAAGATGTCTCCTTGTGCGAGATTGTTCAGCTCGATAAGATTGGGCAATGCAGTAAACGTCGCCCATGGCCGGAATGCAAGTTTCCAAGTAAAGCTGAGAACTCTGTGTCAAATAGGCTTCCTCCCTTCGCAAAAATGATGCAAGAACCGCATGTTATTTCATTCAGTGTAGGAATACAAAAATTTCAAGATGAAATGATTCGTACCCAAAATAGTTGAGTTTGAAAAGCGTGGAACCACCTTCGACTTGGGTTTGTACCAAGGTTGGTGGTGTCACTTCTGTGTATCCTCGATCTTTGTAATGATCTCTAAATGCCTGGGTTAGTACTGATCTCATGATCAAAATTCTCGAGGTCTGTTGACAGAAAATTACAAATATTCAATAATTCATGAATATTGATAACAATGTTGAAAATTTCTGCAGCTGATATCAACTTTTATAAATTTAAATAACTACTGAAATCGAAATTTACATTTTCACCACGAATCATTATGTGCCTGTTGTCGAGCTGAACATCGGGTAGAGCTTCCTCGTTTAAAATTGTGTCGGCGCCTCCAGGAGGAGAAGGTCCAACTAAAGTCCAGTAGTCTACGTGCAATTCGTGACCCCCTGGCGCCTGAGAAAAAATACAACATTTTTTGGCTTGAAAAAAAAAACATAAAAATGTGGACACTAGTTTTGACAAGAATTGGAATTTGAAAAGTACAATGAAAAATTTTCAAACTACATGCAGAAAATATCTGACCTCAAATATTCCACATTGTGAAATTTTGTGGCTATATATATTTCAAGATAATCCATTAAAAAATGTACAGCGTATACATTTTGCAATACATTTACAAATCAAATTTCATTGACTGTATTCTGTGCAACTGGATAATTTGATTATTTGCATGTTTTTCTTACAGATTTTCCTTCTGGGACAATTTTCAATGTTCCGAACAGTTGCACAGAAGCTTCCGTGCTCAAAATCATGGCGTCATAAGTTTGGCAAAGTTTATCATTAAGAACGCATTGCAAAAATCCGGTTCCATCCCTCAAAGTCATGAACATCAATGATTTCCCTAAAAACAATGATGTTTAAAAAACCCTACAAATTTTACTAGTGGCCAACTTTTGATCTTTTTTGAAGTGTTTTTTTTTTTAATTTTATATTCACATACATTTGAATTGATTGATTTTTTTTTTAATTATAAAAAGTGTAGAACACTTCTAATAATTTTCGAAATCTGTTAATAGGAAAATGTTACCAAGTTTGAACAAACTGTTCAAATGTTAATAACTTTTGAAAACTAAACAAAATACTGCAATTTTTACAAGTTTTTTTGAATATTTCGAAAATATGTCAACTATGACAAAACTGTACAATTATTTCAAACATTCCAAATTCTTATAGAACCATCATTGAATTTGATTGGATTTGACAAAAAAAACCTTGTCGCCTCAGTCGATGGACCCATCCAAACAATTTTACTCTTTTGTCCCTCCAGTCCATGCTCTGAGAAATTTTAACACGAACAGCTTCAGGCAAATTTGTGTCCTCTTCAATAATCACGCTTTTGGCGTCTTCCATATTTTTTACTCTCTTTCCCTCGTCCTCCTGGACTTTTTTTTGTTTTTCAACATTTTTTTGTTGTTCGCGCTGCCAGATTTTTTGAACTTTTTTCAGCTGTGATTTCGCTGCTGGTTCATATATGCTTTCAGCACCTTCTGGAGCATCTTGGAATATTTTTGGGAAAGGTTCTTTTCCGGCAAATCTCATGGCTTGCAATATAGTTTTGAATGGTTTTTCCATGGTGCCGTCGCCACTTTCATCGCTGCCGGTTTTGTCAGACGTATAAATACCACTGTCTGCAAAAATTGTCATTTTTATTTGTACGAAAACAAGGGAATCTTTTCCAGTTATTGCACTAAAAAAATGTAGAACTTTAATTTCTATGTTGGCAAACTGAGTTTTTCATTTTCCAAAAATTCAGAGGTAATGAACATTTTCAAACATATTTATTAATGTTCTGCCTTCCTGAATCAGTTTTTTAGTATAGAAATGATTACAGCAGAATATATTCAACGGAACCTTTAATATCTCAATCACCAAAAAATATCATTTCATACATGTTCGAATAAACGATCAAAATCATAAAAATTTTCAGTAATTTAGGTTAGAAAATTCCAAAACTGTCTAACATCGTGAATGTCGCCCAACAAAAAACAAGAAAACAAGCAGAAAATACAAATAATCAAAAAAATACTGTACTTCCAATTATTTGAAAATCAAATAAATAATAATCGAAATTAACTGTCAATCTGGAAGTAAATTGAATAAACATTGATAATTGTTTTTTCAACTTTTATGTTACCCTAGTTGTAAATGTTATGAAAATCTCACCTAACGACAACCCTGCCATCGTATTAACAGGCATAATTCAACAATTTTCTTTTTGTTATATTTTATTTGATCGGTGATGATGAAATCCGATGAAATTAATAATTAATTTCACCAAATCAACAGCAATTATGGAAGTTGAAAAGTAAGTTAGCACAAGTTAGTTGCAGTTAATTGGAATTGGAAAGAAGCAGTTGAAAAAGGCAGTTGAAAAGTTGAAAAGCAGCTATGTATACATATAACTACTATATAGTGAGAAGCATCACAACCATCACAAACAAGCCCAAAATATACTATACATATATAGTCGACATCGTTTTTTCTATCTTTGTCAGATGAAGAATATAACCGCGTTAACGAAGTATTGTTGTCTTTTTTTATCCTATGATGAGGCGAGGTAAACAATTCGAATATAAACAGTGACTGTGTGCAACAGTGTGGGAAAAACAGGGAAAAAGAAAATAACATGTAATTTACAGTAATATATTAGTGTTTATCAGCGACTGCATTGACGCGCAGTGAAATATTCTTATCTAAACAACATGCATTGAAAAAAAGCCAACTGCAAAAATATACGCAACTTATTTGGTGAGATTTTCGGAATTTTATTGTGTGTCATTGTTTTTTCAAATTGTTTTCGGATAATAATACACGTACTGAGAATTTCTAGTTGTTTCTAGTGTTGTTTCGTGGACGCAGGTTGTCGATTTTCAAATTGATTTGTATATTTTGTTGATTTTTTTTAAGTTTCACTTTTCTGATGTTTCGGAATATGAGACAAAATTTTATTACTTTTCGTGTGACAGATATATACATAAGGAAAAATAACAAATTACCAACTTTTCTTGAATGTTTGACATTGAATTTTATAGTTTTGATAAGATAAGTATGAGTATGAAATGATAATTGGAGAGAAAAAGATAGAAAATGAAGAATTTTGTTTGCATTTTTTCCTGCAATAGCTGAATTTTTTCTAAATTACTGGTAAATTTACAAAAAAAGTTTGAATTTTTCTCTGGAATAAAACTTCAATTTCATATATTTTTTCCATTTTTTTAAACAAAGTTATTAGTTGTTTCACAGTTTTTTAACTTTCTAAAATTCACTGAAATATTGAGAGGCACTAAATTTCAGTAATAACTATTGTGATTAAAAATTGAAATGTCAAGATTAGGAATTTTCATCACTACTTATTATTATCATCACTTATTCTTATATTTCATCATTTTCAAATTCTTTATTCTATTTTCCAGATTTTCCAACATTCCATCAAACTCAAAAAACAACTTAAAAATGACCAAAGCCCTGTAGAAGCCCTATAAAACAGATGCTATGGACATCGATTTCCTGGAACAAGGAATGCGCGGATCTAAAAATTCTTCCAAGCGATGTCACTGGATAAATTCCAACTCAATTTGCTATGTGGCAATAACAATCGCAACACTCGCATTTTTGGGAGCCATCGTTTTCGTCTGCCGAGACTACATAAAATTCCTTCTTTTTTGGATAGAGCACCAAAATAGTTGGATCGTTATGATCATCTTCATTGGACTTTTCACGGTCGTTTCTTTTCCCATTGTCATTGGATACTTGTTTTTAATCGTCGCGAGTGGGTATTTGTTTGGGACGATTCGAGGAATCGCGATTGTGGTTTTATCGGCGAATTTGGGAATCGCAATTGCCCATGTGACTTTGGGCTCCTTGTCTTCCAAGTTGTCAATCGGGGCCCTTTTGCAGAGCGAAACTGCCAGGGCGATTCTCAAGGTCATTTCAGGGCCCCAGGCATTTAAGGTGGTGCTGTTCGCAAGGTTGACGCCGATTCCTTTTGGACTCCAAAACACAATTTTTGCTGTAAGGAAGTTCCAAATTTGTTTTTTACGTTTTTGTACTCCTGAGTCATTCCTTCATTCTAATTTTTCCTTTGAAACGAAATGTTATATTCTTATGAGAAAGTGAAAATTTGTACACAACATATATTATTTATCAATTCCAGGTCAGCAACATCAGTGGATGTTATTACCACTTGGCAAGTGGTTTGGGCCTTCTTCCAGCACAAATAATAAATGTTTATTTGGGTAGTAGTTTGCGCTCCATGCAAGATGTTTTGGAAGACAGATCAACTGCTGTTACTGGTTACATTGTTTTTTCTTGTCAAGTGAGTTTTGATTATTTTCTAAAGAATTGCCTGAAAAAACGTATTTTCACTCCAATAATCAAAATCTAATTTAAAAAAAACATGAAAATATATTATCTTTATACTCTTGGAATTTGATTAGAGTATGTAGGTTTTTTCGTATGTTGAAGTGAATTCGTGTATGAATTCGTTTGCAGATTTTAATAGCAGTTTCGTTAATGGTGTATGTCGTACAAAAAGCACGTAGAGAACTTCAATTGACTCTTCTCGAAGCGGATCTTGCTTCTATGACTGAAAGTACACATTATCTTCTCGACGTGTTACCAGATTCCAAAGTCGTCTTAGCGAATTTGATATCTTGATCTGTTTTGTTATTTATTTTATAAGCTCCAAGAGAATACAGGTGGAGAAAACGGAATTTATATTTTTTCAATCGATCTAGTCTCGAAAATTGAGGCTTTCTATGTCATCAATATATATAAAAAAATAATTGTTTTTTAAATTTATATTCACTTTCACAAGGTCAGTTGCTAAGTCAGTTGCTTGAAAATTGAATCATTCTCGATACACAGTATTTTTCATCTTTATTTACTACATCTACGTTTGCGTTTTTACCCGGTTCTGTCGAAAATTGTATGTTCATCTGAAAACTTGAAGTTTATATTCAAAATTTATATAATTCTTTGCTCGAACGTTTCTTTTCATCTTACCCTTGCGGCACCGAAAAAACCGTAAAAAACCGATGATAGGTTTTTTCGAATCCGCCGATGTCAATAACCAAATTTTTTAACATGACTGTACTAGCCGTACAAGACTCATAAAAGCGCCAAAGAAAAAGCTGAAAAGTTTTTCCAGTACATTTTTAAACGTTTAGAATAAGTTAAAAAATGCGAATAACATTCATCAAATAGAATAAAGTAAGTTTTTTTGCTTATCCATATTTTTCGAAACGATTGCATTTACTTACGCGACACTTCCATGTAACGAGAAATATTCCAATTTTGCAATGTATTTCCAAGGAATAAAAATGAATTTTCAAGCTATGAAAACTAATTTTCATAGCCAAATAAATGACTAAAATTGCTTAGCTAAATAAATTTCAAAGCTATGAAAATGAATTTTCATATGCGGCATGTTCACAATCGACGAACTGTTCCTCCTTTACTTAACGTATACAATCCAGTTATTCCAAATATTCAATGTTAAGAGTTGTACATTAAACTACCAACTTTTTCGTTAAACAGTATTTTTATTGTACATACGTTATTTATGTTGTTGTATACAAAAAATAAAATGTAGAAACGAAAAGCATTAACACAGTGTGATTATAGTTTCCAAAACTTTCATGCCTGAAGTTTTTCGTTGTTTTGAATTGCGGTTTCGATTACATTGGCAGTGTAATCAGCGTCTTCTATTGTTATGCACATAGGAGGTTTTATTCTCAGTACCTGAAAAAACAGTTTTTTTATTTACCATTTTACGTTGCGTACAAATATTTTCTCGTGCATTACATTTCCTCGGAAACCGCCTTTTCCCACCAAAACTCCCATGTCTTTGATATCTTCGAAAATTTCCAAAACTTGTTCGTTCTTCATTGGCTCTTTGGTTTCACAATTTCCAAGTTCTAAACCAATCATCAGTCCTTTTCCGCGAACGTCGCCTATCATTTTCGGGTGATTTTGCATTATTTTTTCAAGGCGTTTTAGTAAATGCGTTCCCACTTTTGTTGAGTTTTCTTGCAAATTTTCGCGATTGATTATCTGTCAAGAATTGGATTCTTTTTCAAACAAAAATTCTTAAATGTTACTTTTTATCTCCTCCGTTCTAAAACTGAAAATTTTTACGTCGAGTACTCTAGATGCTACAGCACAAGCTACGGAGTTGCCCCCGAAGGTGTTGTAGTAAAATCCTTGATTCAAGGAACTCGCGATTTCGGCAGTGGTGACCACAGCTCCCATAGGGAAACCATTCCCGATTCCTTTGGCCATGGTTACGATGTCGGGCACCACGTCGTGGCCTTGAAAGCCCCAAAAATGTTCCCCGGTTCTTCCAAACCCAGTTTGGACCTCGTCAATTATGCAGACTCCGCCATTTTTACGAACTAGTTCGAAAACTTGCTTTAAATATGTTTTCGGAAATTGTACCGATCCGCCAATACCCTTCAAAAAATCAGTTCTTTCATTGGAGATTGCACAATTTTTTGCATTTGTTTCGATCGAAAAATATTTTTGGTTGATGAAAAATCGTTATGAAACCATGCATAAAGTTTAAAAAAATCAATAAACTTTTTTTAAATTATTCGTACTTGAATAGTTTCGGCTATAAAAGCAGCGACAGTTCCACTTTTTGGCAAAGAGTAATTGAACATTTCCAAAACTTGATTATAATATTTATCAGCGGCGGTGCATTCATTTTCGCCGCATCCGCAGGTATTTTTTGGGACTGGTGCAATGGGACAGTCTCGGCACTGGGGCCCACCCCAAGGCCCAGAATAAACATCCGGATTCATTATCTAAATAAATAAGCGAATTATACAATTTGCATCAAGCTCGCGTCATAAAATTACCTCGAAATGGAGTTACAATCAACAAATTATGAATTTGGGTTTAAAAATTGACGTAAAACGGCTAAATATTTGTTTGCATTCATAAAAACATCACTGAATGTTAAATCTCGAATATGCCGTAGATAAAGAATAAAGAACTGATAAAGAAAAACAGGAAACGTAGGATATTATCTTGAATATTTTTTATTCATCATTGAAATATGTTTGTACAAACTCAATCATACAAAAAATGTCTGTACTTTTTTATATTACTTTAATAGATTTAGGCACGATAAAATAAAAAATAAAAATCAAGTTTTCCGATTGTATTGCTTCAGATTTTTCATTTTATATCTTCTTCTGATCAGACGTGTTGTGCGATGGGAAAAATTTAGAATTTGATACTTCGGTCACTTTTATCACTCCACACAACAGATACATCTGTTTTTGAATTTCCAGTTTCAACATTTTTTGTGAGCTTCCTACGAGCTCTGTATTCCTTCGCATATGCCGCAAGTTTAGCTTTTTTGAGTCTCAAATGTTTTTCACTCGCGCTTTCCAAAGGATCATCTTTTTTCAAACTTTTCTCGGAAAAGTTTGAAACGGTTTCCTGCGAAACCGAGCAATTCTGCCATTCAACTTTCGGCTCTTGCATATCAATGAACGCAAAGTCAGGTTCGTTCAAGAAAGCTTGAATTTTTCTAACTTTATTATTCAAACCTGCAACTCCCCTAATTTCAATAATTTTTTTATTTTTTATCTCTTTCGAAACTGGTTTTTTTCTTACTTCAACCAACATATTATCAACAACAGCATCATGCACAGCTCTTTTCATGTCTTGCACAGGCAAATGATCGAAATCTAACGATTCGAATGTAGAATCAACAATTTCTGGTGGAACTCCTTCCATGTACAATAATCTTTTGCGAATCTGGTGCTTTTTTTGCCTCCTTCTTCTTTTGTTAATTTGCTCTTCGATGACCGATTCTTCTTGCGGTAAATGTCTCTTCATCCACATTCGCCAAGGATCATTTTGTTTTGAATGGGCGTTTAAAATTTCCGACATTTTCAATTGGCTGTTGCTTTTACCCTGCATCGCAATGGCAGACCTTAGTTCACTTAGTTTTTCTCGCATTTCTCTCTGCCACAAAGTCATAGTTGCTGGTACTGAATCCCAACTTAGCAATTTTTCTATCGGATGAAGTTCCAACATCATAGCTTCGACCATTTCGCGACACTTTCGTTCGGCTCGAACATAATTTTCATCAAACACAATGAGCGGATTTTGCGAGTCTTGGAGGGCGATTGCAGGGGTTGAAAAATACGGGGGGAGGGTTTTGGCTTCGTCTATTTTTGGTAGAACGTTGATTGCAGACATCGAGATTACTTGAATTTTTTTTTCATTTGTCAAAGTGATAGTCCTGGATTTACCTGTACCTGGAAAAATTATGGTGCGTGGAAACCGAACAAAAATTATATGGAATATTTTTTCAATGTAGAAATGCTTTTACCATTTTCTCCCATTTTGGAGTAGTTTTGGATGAAGCTCAGAATGTTGAACAACTAAATGTTCAACAAATGATCTGCAAAAGACAAATATTTTATTTCATACAATTCAGTCAAGTTTATAGGTAGAAATTACATTTACATAATGCTTTATTCTAGATTATAATAGAATCAAATGTTTAACAAAATATAATGTTTGTTATAAAAACAGAAGTATTATAAAAAATCCTACCCTTCAACTCTATTATGCGATACATCAATAATTCAGTTCACACTTTTTTCGTCAAATTCAGAAACTCCTGAAAAATTGATTTCGAATAGTCGTAAATATTTACTTCGGGAAGATTTAAAAAAATTTTACTCAACTCTCGCAATTGACAATTCTCTTGCCATAATTTTACTTACCTATAACGACAATGAAAATATTCTCAATTATCCATAGAAATTCACGTTGCCATCAATGCAGAAATCATTAATTCCACGGTATTGAATGTTTTTACGTTGATTAGAATTTTTAACTGTTTTTGACAGAACGACGAAATTATCGGAAAATGAATGTTAATAACAAAAGCAACACACACGTCACACATACACACGCTCAAATGCGTGTGTGTATGCGTGTATTTCGATTTTCGATGTATTGAATCTCCAGTCGATTGTCAATATCGAACGAACATCGAAAATTGAATTCAAAATTTTTAATTTAAATTACAAAAACAACAAATAAAGAACATTTGTTGCTATTGAAAAAAGTTTTTCGGCTCCAATTCATTAATTATTTTAAAAAATCTCAAAAATTTTTTTTTACTGTGGAGTAATAATGTGCTTATTATTATTAAATTAATAAACAATTTTTGCGAGTACTAACATGAAGAAAACCCGGAAGTGGAGCGATAGGAAATTTAGACATGGTCATTCCAGTGGCAGACAAGCAAACGTTTCCTCCACCATGGTAACTATTATTCAACGATAAAATATGTTGATTTTTCGTGTATGCTTTGGCCATTAAAAAAGCAAGATCATTCGCTTCTGACCCGCTGTTTGTCAAATATACGACGTTTAAATCACCGGGAAATTTGGAAGTCAATTTTTCCACGTATTCTTGCATCCGAGGTTGCATGTATGTCAGCGATGTGTGACCAAGTCTCGACATTTGCTTTGTTGTAGCTTCTACTAGTTCCCTAATTAATATAAAGTTTAAAAAAATAGAAAGTAAAACGAGTTTGAAAATTGAATTGAATGAAAATTAATTTAGATGAAAATCCAATGAAATTATAAATGTTCTAACTTTTTTTACCATATGAGATCAAAAAATTTGGAAAAAGTTTATTGCATAGTTTTATAACTATTAATGTTGAATAATAATACATGTATATATATTAATGTTATAGAATAATTTTGATGTGCTTGTTGAAATTTCATTCCATACGAACGGGTGGGAATGGCCAATAGAAACAGTGACGATCCCTGCAAACATGTCGAGATATCGTTTCCCATCGTGACCCCATAACCATTGACCATGGCCCTCATGAATTAAAATGGGATTTTTGTAGTATGATTTTACGCTCGGGAAAGCTTTTGTGCGACGACCATTTTGTACTTTTTCGTAATTCGCACCCTGAGCAGTAACAAAACTCAATCATTAATATTAATGGATTATATGAATTCGAACATAATTCGATTTATTCATATAATACTATATATTATAGTACGAATATCATTAAAATAAAATTTGCAACTGATTTTTTCGATTTGTTTGAAAGTTGGAAAATAAAAGAAACGTTGAATTCAATCGTTTTATTGATTGAATTCTTATCAATCAAAGCCAAATTGATAAAATTCGATTAAAGCAAAAAATATCGCCGACAATTACAAATTAATAATTATCATATCAGTCTAAAAGAATCTTCAATTTTTGTTATATTTGATTACTCACTTCGTAAGATGAGGGCTGAAATATACAATCCGGCATTTCATTGCGAATATTCTTTTTCGTATGAGCTGCGCGGGCATGGCTACAAACTAGTCAAAATTTTTTAATCGATAGTAACAAATAAACATTAATAAGAAATATCACAATTTGTTGGCTCCAACATTAATAATAAAAATGAAAAATCAACATTAAACCATTCGTTACCTCGAAAAATCAATAAACCATTCCTGATTCCAAAAAACATCTTGATAAGTAAATAATTCAAAAGGTTAATATTTCCCAAAATTCAGAATCTCCTAAAAACGTCCAAATCGAAATAAAACTTCTTCCATTGAAAAAATGATGATCACACTGTTAATATTGTACTTTTTTCGAATGAGCATTTTTTTCCATACGAAAAACTGCGAGTATGGTTTAATGTTAGCAGAAGAAACTTTTTTTCAACACTATTTTGAACTCGAAACTCGACTGATCATGAATGAAAAAAATTATCATCGCAAATGCCAGTTCGGCGTATTTACATTGATTACGTTTTTTATAAATACGTTCATCATCGCGACAGTCGTGTCTCCGTACGCGATAATGGAGATTGCACTGGAATTTATTCAGTGTCATTGACCGTTAAACGCTGGAACAATCTATGCATCTAAAGGCAAATAATAGGCCTACGGATTTTTATTTTACCGACATAAAAATTTCTCGATCACCAACACTTGACTTGAACTGATCTCAAATTTGTAAAAATCATCTAACAGTTAGACGAACTCATTGAATAATTGACATTTTGAGCCAAAAAACATGGAATAATTATGGTCTGAATTTTTAAAACAAATCAGTTACTTTTTTACTTCTCTTTTTTGATCAAATACTCTGCTCCCGGTAGGAAAAATTTTATAACAACATTTGGATAACAATTCTAAAAATATTTATTGAAAAAGGCTCTTCTAAAGAAAATTGACCTACATTTGATCGCTTAATGTTGCGTTGCTTTTCTTTTCCAACTTTTGCGTTTCGTTGACCTCGTCGTCCTCGACGTAGAATTTTTCTTCAGAGTAACTTTTCAGTTTGAAAAGTATGGGTATATTTTCCAAAACGGGATGTTCTTTTTGCAAGCATCGAATCCACGAAAGTAGAGAATCTTTTGTGGAAGTTCCAGTTGCGCAAACAGCAAAAATTACACCTTCTTCTGATTCGTGCACCGTTGGGGGTTCAATAACGGACGTGTAATCGAATTCCAAGTGTGGAATTCGAATATTTGATACATCTGAAAACAATGTCTACTTACAATATATTCCCATATTTGTTTTTCATTGTGAACTCTCTCGATTTTTCATCACAAATAGAGAAAATGTATCTTAAAATCTTGATTGATTGTTCATAAAATATCTTTAAAAACTGATAACACTTGAAGGTTCACCAAATATCAGACATTTTTGAAAATTTGAAAAACACTGTACTCAACTATTTTTGGAGCAAATTTGAAATCTTGTGCAAATTTCTGGATACTTGTGGAAAATTACCATCTTCGTCTTCGTTCAGGTACTGATACCCTTGCGTGGGAGGTTTTGCCCTGAGAATGAAATATTCTAACGACTTGTCTGCTAACCAAGTGATAAAAGGACCTTCTACAAAAATGGCTTCTTTTTTGTTATGCTTCTTCAATAGCTCTCCCTGCGTCGGACTTATTCCTGATACTATCCAAGTTTTTTCAATGGAATCCGCAACGTCCTTCGAATCGTAAACGGAAACTTTCGTCCTGAGATCGACGCTCGTAATTCTTTCGATCGTCAATTTTGCTAGTTCTAATGTGTCGTTTGGCAGTTTTTTGGGAACTGGCCACGGTGTCAAATTTTTGAATTTGGGGTACCAATATTGTATCGCATAAAGTTTCATGCAAGGATGACCAAATTTCCCAAAGGCATTCTTCAAAATTACTTCGACTTCTGGATCAGGACACACAACTGAAAATCAAGGAAGCATCATCATATGAAAAACATTCGATTGTTGAAAAGTAGGGAGTTATGATTAGTTAAAATTTTTTCTCATTTTCTCAATTAGAATATGTAAATTTTAAGTGACTATACTTCACTTTTTCCTGCTTCTGGTTATTGGCTGTTGAAATTGATTCATATTTTGAATCTTCATTTCTCTCAAAAATATTTTGCAGTAATTTAAATAACTGTGAAGAAATAAAAAATGTTTACCATTGTTTTCCATTTTTTCAAGAACCTCAGTCGCTAAAAATTGATCCTTTGGGTAGTGGAAGAAAATGACTTGAAGGGGATTCCTGGGTATCATTTTTCCTTTGGGAAAAATTTCCAGAATTTTTTTATAAGCCTCTAAATCTTTGTTGACACCAAACTGGTCCATGTATTTCAGGGCCACTTTTATAAATTGCAGATGGTCGTGTTTTGGATCCCTTCTCGACTGGTATTGTCTCAAACATTCCAAATACGTTTCCTTCTTTTTTTGTTTTACTTCTTCGAAATGGATCATCAAATGTCTGCTCGGTTGTTCTTCTTTGTCTTTTCTCATCAAAATAAGGAAACTGGTGTGTATTTCACTTTTTCTAACTCTCGTAAAATTCGGGTTTTCCAAGAAAAAAGCTTTGTTCGCCAGTTTCAATGATCTCAAGAGTTTTAGAGAAATCATTGTTAATATTTACCAGTTTTTCGTCTTTGAAAATGTAGACATAACCTGAGTTGTCACTTTTCAATTTATTGTATTTGTAGACGTTTTATTTGGGAACTTATTTTCGTAGTGCCATTTGTAGGGCATCACATAGTTTGTTGTAAAATTATGTATGAATCTTTTTGCGTGGACTGACGAGTTTTTTTGTTTTTACACAAATAAATACAACAAATAGCAAACGATGACAGCTGATGACAGATTCTGACGGAAACCAACGAAGACAGACGCCAAGGCTACGAACTTTAGCCGGAAATACTCGACTGTATTCGACTCTGCTCGAGTCAATATTCAAATTTCGCAATCGTCAACGACCAAAAAGAGAAACTGAGAAATCGTTTAAAAATGATGTGTTTTTATTAATTTTTTTTCGTACTTTTGTACTTCGAAAGGGTAATTCTTTGTTTATTCTGGATCATTCATTTATTATTTTAAGATGTACTTATATAAATATTAAGTGTGAAACTGGGGAAACATTCAAATTTCACGAATACATTTTTGGAGTCGTATAACCTTGAAATATGGCGAAATTTTCGCAAATTTTTTTTTCGTAAATTACGCTAATTGTTGTTTTCAGAGGTTTTCGTTTTGTAGAATTGAATTTCAATAGAAATAACGATAAAAGTTCGAAATTCAATATAAATTCGA
Source organism: Platygaster equestris (assembly GCA_030522785.1). Classification (NCBI taxonomy): domain Eukaryota; kingdom Metazoa; phylum Arthropoda; class Insecta; order Hymenoptera; family Platygastridae; genus Platygaster; species Platygaster equestris. The sequence continues at coordinate 17,244 of JAPYZK010000282.1, forward strand.
AAATTTCCTCGTCGAAATTTATTTATAAAACCAAATCGATGTATATTAATAGATTGGTTTTGTAATGTTGACAGATTATCATTTTACATCAACGATTAAAACAAAAATCATCAAAATGGCAACAGAGAAGGATTTAATAAATGGTATATTATTTTTATTACTTTGCAGTCATCTGAGTTATAATTTTTCAGTCAGAGAGTTATCAATTAATGTTCCCGTTAGTTATATCTTTGAAAAATGCTAAAATTGACAGATTAAAAAAAATTTAAGATTCATAATGACTCAGTTGGTTCGTCAATAAACCTGATAATTAAAGAACAAATATATGTTAAATTTGAAATTCAAAATTGACTAAGTCAATCTAATATTCCAAATTCCAAATCAAGTTTTTGCATCAAACCAAAGTTTTCAATGCATACCATAACTCGTGATATCTTTGCAAAAAGTTCAATTAATGAAATTCCATTTTTTTCACCTTTTTTCTCGATTTCAGAAAAATGTTTTTGTTTGTTTGTAAATGTGTAAATTAATAAAAATAAAAATAATTTCCAGCTGTGAGAGATTCGATGGAAGACGATGGTCTTCTCAGTCGCATGAAAGCCGAAATGAGAAGCGAAGTTTTGCGACTATTGGGCGCTTTCCAAAATTCAGAAAAAACAAAAAAACCAAAGCTCCCTAACGAAGTATTTATATTAAACGAACTGATCAGAGAATATTTGGATTGGATGAAATATAGATCGACGTCGACTGTTTTTACTGCAGGTATACAAACAAGTGTGTTACTTATTACAGTTTTAATTGAGAAACAGTATCAAAATGCGAATACATTGCTATCTTTTAAATTCAGTAACATTACTGCTCATTATTATTTAAATTAAAAAAAGTTAAAATGTTCAAATTCGGTTATTTAAACGTACTGCAAATTTATCTTTTTCAGAATCAAGTTCAGGAAAACATCCACTGAACCGATCTCTCTTAATAAAAGAACTTCTCCTGGAAGAAAGCGAAAAAACCAACGAACTCCCTCTGCTTTTCAGCATTTTGGAAACTTTCAAAGAACTGAAAAATTTGTGAAATTTGCCAGTACAGCAAACACTGATTTTTATTTCTGTAATTGCACAATCAGAACATTTTTTCACATCAAAAATATGTGAGTACAGAAATACAATTTCATTTTTTTGTTATTTATAAACACTAACATTTTTTTGCATCGTAAAAGTTCTAACACATGTTATCAGAAAAAAATGGGTAAATTGGTTCTTTTGTTAGGCATTCATATTTTTTCCTGCTTTGGAATGTCACGGCAGTAAAAAAAATATAGGAAAAATATGTATTCATCTATTTGTTGATCATTATTGTTAGGTCGCATTGACTTTCTTCACACTGAACATTCAACGGTGTAATACTGGAAATGTGTACGCATTTTTTCTCAAGAAAGTTTGTTTTGAGTAAAGAGTGTACAACGAGTAAAAACAATTAGATTTTAGGAACCATTGAAACACGAACAGCTTTGATTCTTTCGACGAGTTTTTCGTCGTCGAGTTTTCGACTTTTTTGAAAATTTTCTAAAAGCTCGGGAAGGCAAGATTTTCTGAAATGGTCCATCATTGTATCTGAAAAATAATAACCAATTTTAATCATATTTTATAACATTGAAAAATTATATTAAAGAAGAATTTTTCGTTGAAATGACAAAAAAAAAATTTCTAGCAAAAATAATATCTTTTTTAGGTGCCCAAACAAACAATAAAAAGTCTTCTAATTTCAATAAAAAGCAAAAAAATTATTTATTGGCAAAAATGAAATAAAACGTATCGGAAAGAAAAAAAAAGACGACTAAAATTTAAAGTTATTCTTAAAATTAAAAATTTATTTGGAAAAATTATACCTGACTTCAAACATTGTTCCAAAAGAGTCAAAGCATTTGAAAAAACAGCCAAGTCCAAATTTGGCGTGTTGCTTTGAAAAAAGGTACAAAATTTACTGGCGATTTCTGCCTTTACAAATTGAGATTCTATTTTGTCAGTTAAGTGAGTAGCAGCAATAATTGACAAACTCAGAAGAGCTTCATTCTGCATTAAAATGTGGAGGGAAAGTAACATTTCGACTAAATGTTTTATGGCTTCGTGGTTTATGAGCGAGGAAATTACTTGTTCGTCCCTGAAAAAATAGGGAAAATTGTATTTAAATGTCAATTTCACAAATAATATGAATTCAAATCTTATCAACAGTATAAATAAATAAAATCCCAAGAACTAAACAACAAAAATAAACGAATATTATTTACTTGCTGTTGATTACAAGCCAAGCAAGTAAACGAGTTGCTTCTCCTTTTACACCAGGATGTTCTTCCGTGCAAGACCATTCGACTGCTTTTTCAACAATACCGCTTTTTCTTCCCAAAAAAATTGCTGCATTCTCTTTAAAAAAAATGAACTAGGTATAATTAGAATCTTCATTTTCCGTAATTTTTGTCAGGTCAGTCATTTGCCACTGGTTTAGCTTACTCTCCTTTTTTTGATGTATTTATAAAAATGTTTAAAAATACGTAAAAAAACAGGAAAATTCTCACTTTCTCCTCCAATAACAATTCGCAGAGTCCCAAGTAACTTGAAAACCACGGGAAAAGTAGGAACTTGGAGCATCGGCGAAAGAAATTCAACAAGTTTTCCATCGTCGAAAACAATGGGCTTGTTTGCTACAGGAATAACGAGATTTCGCAAGGCACTTAGTAGAGCGTGCTGAAAGCGAATATCGCCGTTTTTCGCGCATTTCTTCACGAGGTCGAGAAGTTTTCCGTGCACGCCCTGGGAAACTATGAGTTCGCTGTGCTTGTCTGTGCGAGCGAAATTGCCCATTGCCAAAACTGCACAGACCAAAAGATCCTCGTCTTTGCTTTCGAGCCAGTCGACTAATTTTTTGTAAACTTTGCCTTTGCCATTGTCGAAAAGGGCGTTCATGCTTTTGTCTGTAATTAAATTTTCAAGTAAAATTTTTTTTTAAAACGCGAAACATTCGTTTACAGACAAAATGAACGTTTTTGGAAAGTAATGTTTGTAACTTTAAAAAATTCCCGAACATAAGTCATTGTCTTTTTCCAAAGTTATATCAAATTTCTATGTTACAAAGGGAAAACTATATCATGAAAATATGGAAGTAGAAAAAATTTCAATTTTAAATTGTACTTATCAAAGTGTATTTTTACCTCCATTTAGTATGAGAACAATCAAATTGCAAGCAACTTTGAGAATCGATCTTGTTTCTTCGCTCGTGCAATTCGGACCATGCTTTTCCAGTAAATCCAGAATTAATTCACAAACTCCAGCCTCGGCCAAAACAAACCTTGCATCTTCTGTAAAAAATAATCACAGACGTTTTTTCTTCCAGTGCATAATTAAGTTTTTTTTTATAAGTGTTTTTTACCATCGTCAGCTTGACTGTAAAGCACTTCTAAACACATTTCGGAAAGCTCCAAAGAACTGTCTTCAGCCAATATTTTTACTAAAACTTTTGTTAATCTTTCATCGAGGAACTGGATATCCGCGTCATAAAAGACTCCCAAGACTAACAAAGCATGCGTTTTGGCATCTTCTGTTTCATCGCCTTCAATTTCCAAAATGCTGCTTATCACGGCAATTGCATTTTCTTCTACGGCCTGGTAAATTTTACAACAATTTTTTGTTACTCAGAAAATTTAGTTTCAGAGTTTTTCTGTAAAAATTTCCTTTAAATTGGGAAATGAAAAAAAAAAAAAAATTGTGGGATTTTTACTCACATTACGTCAATTCTCAACAGTTTTTAGTTTTATTCAAACTTTGATTTTTTTCAAATTCAAAGTTCGAAAATTTTCGAAATTAGAAAATCTGACCATAAAAAATTTTTAGAAACCCAATGTGAAAATTCAGAAATCAAAAACTTTATAACTGCAAAAAACTTCAGTTCTTTACAATTCCACAAAAAATTAAATTCATCGCTTTTTTCCTATTTTCCAATTTTGCTAACATTTCAACAAATTAATCAGTTTTACTTTTTTCAATATATTTTCTTGGTCTATCAAAAAATTCAGCAAAAATCCTGTTGCAACGCTCCTCAAAATTCCTGAGTCTTTTGTGTTTCCCAATTGCACACTTTTTTCCAAAACTTCCAAAATGCTTTTCAAGCCATTTTTTTCACTGATTAACTTCTTTCCTTTGTCTGAAAATTTGTTATAAATATTAGATATTTCCAAATTGATAATAATTTGGCAGATCTATACAAATCAAGGGAGAAATAGCGACACATAAAAAATGTTATTGGTTTTTTTAATACTTTAAAATCAAAGTGAGAATAGCTATGCATCTACATTGATTTTGCCTCTTTCAATTTAGCAACCATACAGTCATATTATGAAAAGCTATTGTTAATTACAAAAAATAATACAAGTATCAACGGAATATACTTTTTTACACAAACAGACATTACAATTATAATGTTGATTTCACTATACACAATTATACAAATTCCATATTTCTTGTTACCATTGTCATTGCAAATATTTCCTAGAGCTCTGCAAGTTTGTGTGAGTACATCAACATCATTAAGTTTTAAAAGTTCAATTGCAGACTCAACAATAACTGTGCTTGTAAATTTCTCTCGGCCATTTGCAGTTTTGGCAATTTCGGCTATTGTTTTTGCTCCTTTTGTTGCAATTTGTTGTGATTCATGAGTTAATAATGCAATGAAAACATCTTCAAAGTCTATCTGTTGCATTTTTTCTAAAAAAAATTATATTCATAATTATACACCTTTGAAAAAATTTTGGTTTCATTTAAATTTTTCGTACCTTTTTTAAAAACAACGCTACTGTTAATTAAGGACTCAAGGCAGTTGAGAATTTCACTAAAATCATCTTTCTTCCCTTCATTTTGTTCTTTAGCATTTTTCAGAGCCTTTTTCAGATCGTTCAAACAAATTCTTATGTCATGTATTGTTGGCGAAGTTTCTGGAAATTGTAAGAAAATTTCTATGTAATAAAAAGCGGTAGTACAATATATTCTCAAGGTTCTTGCGAATGTGTGTATACCTTCCATAGTTGTTCTGATTTTTTGCAATATAAGCGTTGAAACCTGAAAAGATATGACGAGTTTTAATCTTTAGAATTCTGCAATTCTATTTTTTCTTTGACTCGTTCCATTTTTATTCTAACGATATTGATAAGTAATTAAAGGCAGACTTTTTTGATGACAAAGTTATAATTTAAAAAAAGGCCTAAAAAAATCATCAGAAACAAGACCATAAATGAAGTTTCATTTATAACTGGTACACTAAACTAATCTGACCAATTTGTTGTGTATGTCATGCATTTTTAATGCTAAAAATGTCAAAGTCACGATCTTCTTTAAGCGATCGCCCGGAATTCATATGTTCACGCATTTCGTTCATCGAATAATTTACAATCATACCTGATCATACCTCAGAAGAGAATTATATCAACCGTAGATTGCTCATGAAAAGTATCCACTTCGGTCTGTCAATAATTTACGAAGTTTAACGCAATTTTATCATTTTTTTACAATGTTGACATTTTCTGAATCTTCTTGGTACAAACATCGCAAAAACATCGCAAAACACTGTTTGGTCACAATAAGTAATTTAGCTATTCTAGACATTTACCATTATATTTTCTCAGTGTTCTCCCCTAAACCCCATAACAAAATAACATGCAGCTAGGGAAAAAACATGCAAATTATATTGCGTCAAGATTCAAGTAGATTCAAAATTTGCAAATTAACATTTTTATCGACTTATCGTGCATAATTGTGATTATTGTGAAACTTAATATGTCACAACATCTCCCCCCCCCACCTGCACACTCCACACAATGGACCTTCAAAAATACAAAATAATGATTTTTTTCAGTTTTTATTAACAACAGTCTGAACTCCGATGTTATGATGTTAATAACCGTAAATTCATGAAAATCATTTAATTGTCGGATGGTTCCACCCTATTATTGCATATTGTCCAAAGTTTTTAAATGAAGTATTTACCGTCTCTCTCGGCAATGAAAAAAATCTGATTGGACAGAATAAGACGGAAGAAGAAAGGGTTAAACCCGCGAAATCTAGTTTTAGTATCAACAGGCGTGGGCGTGGCGGCGTTACCGTCGCGAAATTCACGATCGCACTTTACGGGAACGGATTCCGCTCTAATGTGTCCCTAAATTCGCGATTTTGGCATGGGTCGGGACAAGGTGAAAATCGAATAGGCGATATTGCTGCGAGTGACTGAAATGTAATTCTTCTTTTTTCGATTTCCCCTTTCTTTCTCGCGCCGTGTTTTTCCCCGGAATGAAATCACGTTTTCGCGAATTTCTCGCTTCTCCGCGATAACCTCGACCTCGACACTTCCCCCCTTTGCAAATGTCAAAATTGTCACCCGCCGCGTCCGCTTTTGCGACGTCCGGATTTTTCGAAAACCATTTTTATTTTTCTATTACAATACCTGCGATATTCTGAAAATCGCGGTGATTTTATTGAATATCTATGTTTTCAGTTACGAGAAAATAGTGTTTTCGGGTCGTTTGATATGTGAATCGTTTTCGCCCCTTCAAGGTTTTTTGAATGTTTGCTGGCCTTGTTTTTCTTGTACTGCTCATTTTATTTTGGAAGTTTGTTGCTGTGATTGATTATTTGGGAGTTTTTTCAGGTAGCGAATCTGTCGTCATGGATTTTGGCAAAAAGGGGGAAGGAAAAAGTATACTAGTGGAAAATTATGATTGGGTGTTCCATGGCTCTTATTCTCAGGTGAGTTTTTTGGGAGCTGAAGTTTAAATTTGGGACAGTATAAAATTGAACATTGAAAAGTTGACAATTGAAAATTGAAATTTTATGTTGTAGGCGATGATCTGGAATGTCCGGAGCACGCGTTGGCCTTTTTGAAGCCGTTGTTTTCGGCGACGACTTTGACGACCGAACGATGGACTCGCCGCCATCGTGTTCGTTAAGTGCGACCGGGCCTTTGAGCGACATTGGAAGCAGTGGACTCGGAGGTTCAATTTCCAGCGATTCCGTTCGTGGGCATCTTGCTATCGAGGTGCATTTCCTATATATTTATAGGAAATATTTATATATCTATATAGGAATATTTATATATTCCTATATATTTCCTATTTCCAGTAAATTATAAAAGCATGCAAAAAACTGGGTACAAATTGCCCTAATATTGCCCTATGCCCCCAATTATTGCCATGTGTTTTTCCCGAGGCAATGTTATGGATGCAGGGCAATATTAAGGACATTCATTAGATCAAAAACTTTTTAAAACTTATTTTTTATAACTTTCGCAGCTCCAGGAGAGCGACATGGAAAGCAAATCACTGTCGCAAGATTCGTTCGATTACTCAGATGGAATGTACGGCGAGAATTTCAATACATTGAAGAAGGGTCCAGCGTTCTTCAACGATCTGGAGGCTGGCAAACTGGAGGACGTGGCGATTAAGCCACCACCTGAGTTCCAGGACAGCCCATCACCCCATGACTCGGCCTCGTCTCTGGAGCCTATGCCGTGTTACGACGGGCGTTTTTGTCAATGGGTGCATAACTATGCAGATGGCCTCGCTAAGCAGGTCCGCGTTTATTTAAAAAATTTGGGTAAAATGCAGAATAATGAGAAAAAATGAAAAAACTCGAGCGTAAACACTCCATAGTGTCAAAAAATCGTCATTTCAACAATTTAAAAATGCAATCCGCACTAAAAGGAACTTGATTTGCTTGAGCCTATAATTAAAAAAACGGTAATAATAAAAAAAGACATGGTTAGTTTTTTAAAACTTATTGTTCAGATTTTAGAAATATCATTTTTTTAAACAGATCGGCGATGATGCGCTGGCGATGGCGTGTCGGATATCCTGGCCAGAAGGGAGAATCGAAGCTCGGCAGAGGAGCCAAAGTGCATCGCGCGTGGACATTCGACCATCGGCGCGTTGCAGCAGGCGCGACTTTTGGGCCTCGGACTTTCATACACCTGTTTCCATCACGCCCTTCAGGTAAAAGATAATTTTTCTTGACCTCAAACTCCACATAACAAAGTATTTTGCTTTTTCACATTTTATTTCATTAATCCTTAATTATCAAATTATGAAGTATTGAAATTTTTCAAGTTTAATATTGAGAAATAACACGTGAAAGCACGGAAAAATGATTTTAACTTGAACTTATAATTCTGACGATTTTTTAGCACTCTCAACCGGCCCAACTCGCGCTGCTCTCTCGCGTCATCGCGGCTTTCCAGCTCTCACAACTCGATCAACACGACGGGCCTTAATCACAAGGCCGACGACAGCAGCTTTATCACCTCGGCCATGTCCCATGACGTGCTCACCACCAGCGAGATTAGCGACATGTACAACGTGCCCTTCGACTCGGACATTTACACCGTGCCTATTGACGTGGTGCGGCCCCTCCACGAGTTACGCCTGCCCCAGCGGCCTAAGCGTCACAAGCACCACCGCAAGCGACGGAGGAACGCCTCGGCCAGTTCCCAGAGCGAACTCGAGGCTCACATACAGCAGGCCCGTCATTACTGTGGCAAGCCCAGGGCCATCACTCACGTCATCAAGGTATAATGTCAGCGTTTCGAAACGAAAAAATATTTCAAAGCTTTGGGAAAATGTTGAATTTTGTATTGTGAGCGACTTTTTTATTTTGGGATGTTGAAAATTTATGTGAAAAATTCTTGTTGGTCCATAACTCAAGATGGAATTGGATGTAAGTAGAACAAAATTGATTTAGTCAGCCGGATTGTCGGAATATTACCATTTGTGAAATTACTCAAAATTGATGAAAAGATAATGCCATAACTTTGGATTTAACGTTGTACGAGAATTTAGTACTTGAGAATGTTATAAAAATATTGATGACTGAAAATTTCAAGGGATAACAAAAAGTAAGTAGAAGAAATGATACAAGTCAGGCAGAACCGATATTTTGGAAAACAAACGATTTTTATTTTTGAGTCGACTACAGCGTTTATTTTTCTTAATTTGTTCCATTCTGGATTTTTAGTCGCAGCGACTGCTTGCTGATGTTTGCTGCGCTGAAGCCAACGGCAAAAGGCACAGCGTGCCCGGTACCTCGGCTCGGCACACGACAAGTCGTGTCCCAAATAATGCCCACGCTCGTAATATCGGCGAGCCCATTCACATGACCTTACTCGAAGTGCGCCAATACCTACAAACCTTGTACTCCAGCAGTAGCGACTCGAGCGAAAACAAGATCAAGAGGGAGAGGCTGCTCCCTGTCGCCCACAATTCCTTGCACTTTAACGCCCCCAAGGTTCATCTCAACATCAACAACAATAATAATAACAGGTGAGGAATTTCTTGTTCTTATTATGTAACTTATCTTTTTTTTACAAAACTAAAAAACCAACGATAGGAAAAAACTTTCTATCTGCACTGATTTGTACATGGCAAGAATTATCAAAAACTCGACATTAATTTGCAGGTACAGCAATCCCCACACTGACTCCTCAACGGACACGCCGATCTCCAACAAGAGCTCCAACGGCCTCGTCCATCACAATAACAACAACAATAATAATAACAACAACAATAACGGTAACATCAAGAAGCACAAAAAGAACGCGCACAAGAAGAAAGACGAAGCCGGGCACAAGGGCAAGGACGAGGTGAAAAAGGGCCAAAGGAATTTTTCTCTCAACTTGAAGCAGACCCTTTGTAACATCTTCCGCTTCCGGCGGCTGGGCTCGCCTGAACACTACGTCGCCGGCAAAAGGAACAACAGCATTGTCCAGAGCGAGATCGTCGAGGAAGAGGAAGCGGTGCTAGAGCTGAATCACCATTCGTACTACAACAATATGGCGGCGACGACGGCGGTCCTGGCGACGACCACGACGACGATGACGACGTCACCCTCGGCCACAGCGGCTATCACGACGACGACCTCCACGGTGACGACGACGACGACAACGACGACGACGACGGCGGTGGCGAGCGAAGTCGACTCCCTGGTGCAGAAGCTGCCTTTCTTCAAGAGGGCGCTGCCTCCGCTCCCACGGAGCAACGGGCACATCAAATCGGAGCAGGTCAAGGACTGCTCGGCACCGCCTGCGTCAAAGTGCGAGTCTCCGGCTTCCGTGCGTCACATGCCCCCCACGCCCCAGCAGTCACGCGAGGAAGACGACGCCGCCGAGGACACCAGCATGGACTTTGCGGCCAGCATAGAGAAAGTCAAGGATGTGAGTTGGATTGAAAGCCAGTTTTTTTGGTCAATTTTCTTTGCTGCGATGCGAGTGTTTTAATTAGAGTGACAGGATGTAGTATTTAAATAGGGCGTTTTCTGTTTTTGACCTTGTCCTAGTGTCGTTAATTGTTTGCAGGGTATTTGATGCATTTATATTTGATGAATGTTTCGTTCTTTTTGTTAATTTCAAAAACCATTGCAGTACGGCTGGTATTGGGGACCCATAAGCGGGGAAGCTGCTGAAAAAATCTTGTCCAATGAACCAGACGGCTCGTTCATTGTTCGAGACAGCAGCGACGATCACTACATTTTCTCCCTGTCATTCAGACTGAATAGTTGCGTAAGACACGTCAGGATAGAACACGATCAGGGTGAGTTGTAAAAGTAATTTTTTCACCACTCATCATTCATCCACTTTTTTCACAACTCTTCTAGTGTCCGGAATTACTGATTCTCAAATTTGGTAACATTAAAAATCCGGTCATTAACTATCACTAAATTTGCACTCCCGAAACTCACAGATTTTCTAGTTGCCAAAACTAATAAATTTCCGTGAATGTTTAGAAATTTATTAGAAACAATACATTTTCATACATTTTTCAAAATCAAAATTGTTACGAATTTAAGAAATTTGAGATTTTTGAAACCAAGAAAATGTGTCAAATTCGTTGTATATTTCGACGTTACCGAATTTCGAAAATTTTTTCGCGCCGCAGGTAATTTCAGCTTCGGCAGTTGCACCAAGTTCAAATCTCACACGATAGTGGACTTTATCGAGAATGCGGTGGAGCACTCGCGCAGCGGGCGCTACTTGTTCTTCCTGCACCGTCGGCCGGTGCTGGGGCCGATGAGGGTGCAGCTTCTCCACCCGGTCTCGAGGTTCAAGCAAGTCCAGAGCCTCCAGCATACCTGCAGGTTCGTCATCCTGAAGATGGTGCGCAAAGACCTGATACCCACTCTACCTCTGCCCCGTCGTCTCATCGACTACTTGAGCACGCCTCATTACTACAGCGAGCAACTCGCCGCCGAGCAGGACGAGCGAGTCGAGTCCCCGGTCAGCTCCTCCACCGGCGAATTAGAGAAGATATGTTTCACGCCTCAGGGCCTCTCGTGAGGCCCGAAACGGGCCACCCCGCACCACCCCCGAACCAACGACGCTCGGCCATTTTCCTTTTTCGGCCGAGTCTTTTTCGCGCTAGTCCAGGTACGAATTCAGTGGAGCAGGCGCGCTAGTCGCGATCCAAAAGCTTTTTCCCCCACCCGGGAAACGCTCCTTATTTTTGTACATACTTGTTTTACGTCATTTCGTTATTTTCGCTGGGTCATCGAACGTGCAATAGTTTGTTACTTTGAGGTTTTAAGGAAAGTTGGCGGGTAGGATTTTTTTTTTTTATTGTTTTGAATCTTTGGGGTGTCCAACTATCTTGAAAAATTGTTTTTTTTGGAGCTTGTGATGTTTTTGTATTGGATTTAGTTGGAAGAGTTTCTATTTTTGTATATTGTGAACATAATATATAGATTGTTTTAAAAGCCATTGAACATTTTTCTTCTTCAATTTTTGTTAACTTTATTTTTCATAAATTGGATTTTTGATTAAAAATTCATTACATTAATAGCAGTGCAAATTTATGTTTTCCAGATTTGAACTTGTAATTTTTATCTAATTTTGATTGTTGAAATTGAAGTGCAAAATCTAGAAATTTACCATTTTTCAAATTATAAATTGCAAACTATGTTGCTAAAAACATATTATCTACATATAAAATACGATACTTGGACAAAAAAAAAAAAAAAAAAAAATGTAGTATCATGTGACAAACCTGATAAAGTAGGAATAATTTTTTTTCCGAGGATTCTTTGGACACTCCGATTCCTTTATTGCACTCTTGCAACATTTGTCAGTATTAAACGTTTCCAAAGTGAAATGTTACGACGAAACCGCAGGTGATGATTTTTTATTCGGCTTTTGTCGCTACGGGTCTCGTCGTAATTTTTGTACGTGTTGATGACTGTGTTGAGTACAAGGTAGCGCACCATTTATTTTTCGATTCACATGTATCTTTCGAACGCGTTTTTGATTCAACCGCTGAGCCCTAATTTACTGTAATTTCTTCCATGCGATAACGGACCAACGAGAGTCAGCTTTTGAGTACGTTGGTTTTTTTTTGCGAATCGTTGTTATTGCAAGTGTGATCGATTTCGAGAAATGCGAGCTCTATTTACATGGTACTCCGAGTATGTTGTGAGTGAGATGAAGATTATATCGTTTAAAAAATTCACCGCGCCAGTTTCATAACATAAATTCAAACTCTCCGAAAGCCGAGAAAAGAAAAGGCGCGCGAGAGGTAAATTATATTTGTATCGGAACAATGCGAATCACGCAAATCCAGAATCTCCGCGGCGGCTGCAAAAGGAAGCAAAAAAACATTATTTTGAAAGAAAAAAATTGTAAAGTGCATTTTCGACGGACGCTCATGACAATGAAAGATAAGAGAAAACAATGTGACAGTAATTTTAGTTAAAATCGAAATATTTTTATGAAACTGGTAATGATATAGCTCGTAAAATGAAAACAAACAAAAACTAAATATTATCGAGGAATAGTTACCATGGTTGATCAATAACTGCGCTTGTTCCGCGGGATTACTCGTATTTTTTGTCTACTTTTTGTAATCCAAGTGTTGATTGTTTCGACGAGCTTTAACTGGCAATTTGTTGACGAGATAATAATGAATATTGCTATTGAAACTTACAAGTCTGTTGAATAACGAATGATTATTATCGGTTATTGTCATTATTGCGAACGTAGTACTTGTGATATGCCAAATTCTTGAGTCTTTTGTACTATAAACATTGATAAAATGGTTGCGTTTTTGTTGTATGACACGTATAGTTGTTGTTTCAGAAAACAAAAGCAACCTTGAGTCGGTTGAGTTTTCGCGCGGTTCCTTTCGCCAAAAATATCACGAACCTTTGTATGCGCCGCGTACCATAGCTTGTAAGATATATCGATGATTCATAAACGACGATTAAATAGCAAAGAGTAGAGAAAGCCATAGAAAACTCGACATCGGATAAGGAAAATTTTGTCAGCATACCGATTACTTGTAACTATATGGACATATAAAATTGTCATTATAGGTAAAGGTCATGCATTACAATTAAGTATGGTACACGTTTTATACTCATTCCTTTTTGGAAAATGTACACGGTCATTTGTATATATATACCATTCGCCTGATGATTCGTTTAGCCTTTTTTTTTTTTTTTTTTTTTTTTTTTTTTTTTTTTTTTTTTTTTTTTTTTCTTTTTCTTTTTTTTTTTACATAAAATTCCGTCTATAATGAACAACTGTTTTGTCTTTTCTTTACCCAGTAGAAATGAATTGATATTTTGTTTGTGATAATCCTTGAGTGCTAGTTGCAATATCACCGTTTCTCATGTTGAGAATAAATGAAAGTGATACGATTACATAATAATAATATATTATAATATCAATATTACATTATAATAATCGAATAAGAGTACGATTTTATTATTCTTAACATTCTAAAAATAAAAATTTCAAAATTAAGAGTGTATTGTGCGCCTAGTGGGAGAAGGAGAAGATTCCATGAGTATGAAATTTCCGTGCGATTGTAGCCAGTGCAGTAACATGCGACTGGAATTTTCTCCGTCGATCAATATTCACGCATGATATTTTATTCTATTCAACATGAAATTATAATTTTTCGTTTTACAACGAATTTCCAAGGTTAAACAAACACGTTTTAGAATTTTCAGTAACCTTTATTCAAACGAATTCATTAAAATCCACACACAAATAAAACTTGAATATTCAATCTTTCTAAAAGCTGCTACGTTAATTACATTAACTAAACTCACATTCACGAAAAAATAAATAATGAAGTGCGCTGTACTTTTCTTCCATTTTAGACGTAAAACTGACCATTCCAAGTGGAATGTATGAAACAGATGCTGGTGAAGAATATTTCAATTACACATCATAATTATGCAAAAAAGATGCCTTCGGTTGTTTGTTTTATTACACGATTCGACAAAGTTGTTCTTTGTTCAAATCTAAAATTCCTTTCTGCCAAATTAACCGAACATTGTGTTGTTTTTGTGTTTTACAATATCCGAAAATTTGAACATTCAAATTTCAATTTCCTAAATTTCAAAATACAATTCAAATTATCAAAATCCCATTTTTTAAATTTCGAATTGCAACATTCAAATTCACGAATTTTTATGTTACTAAACATTCGAATTTCTGAATGCTTACTCGCGTTTTTCTTTGAGTACAAGCCGACTTTTCGTGTCTACGAGATCCGCGTGCACTTCGCTCAAAGACCAGTTGTGGTCATAAATTTCCAAAGCTTCCCACTCGGACTTGAAAGCCGCTTTGGGATCCGGAGGCATGGACATTGCAGCGCCAGAAACTTGGTCTTGGAGGATTCGCGAATTGTCCGCAGCGTTGTTTTCCCCAAGAACCAGGGTGTAAATGGACCTCAAGCCAAAAACGTTTAGAAAGTACCAAGAAGCCGAAGAAACCCAAGCGGCGTCCAGGGTGACTAGCTCAATTCCACGTTGCAGCATCGGCTTGAAACGCAGTGTCAGGGGAAACGGCACTTTAGCTGAAAATAATTGCTTGTTTAGTTTTTTTTTTTTAATATAGGTTCCATGGAAATAATTGTATGATGAATATTGATATTTCATATAAAAAAAGAAAGTTTTTATCAAGAGCAAACAAATATGTTCAAAGTTAAAAAGTGCAATATACTTGTAACGAATCCAGAGAACATCCAATTGATCCAACCACCGATGAGAACCATGGGCAATACGTTGGTGACGTTGCCTTTAAGCATGTCCGTCATCATACTGGGATCCGTCATCGGATTTTGCGAAACGGGCGCTCTCTTCTGTGTCTTAAAATATCCAGTTTCTTCATTGTTGAAAAAATGCCTCCTCATAACATAAGCCGACTTTGGTATAAATTGGCCATTTTCCCGGAGCAGTCTGGACCTTATCATGACTTGACTGAAAAACACAATGATACCATTATCAATTTACGTTACCAAAAAATATCAACACAAGAAACTTGACTTAAAAAATTGTAAATTAAGTTGCGCATGAAAATGAATTCGAATAAATATATTTGAATGAATGTTGATTCGTCAATTACCTGTCTTGTACTTGAAGAAGTTCGACCTTTTTCTGGGAGGAAAGCAAAATAGAAACGTAATGTCGAACAATGCCGACCAAAAATGTGATAACCACAATGGGCAAAAACACCCAGCCACGAATATTCGAATCCAACAGTAATTCCGCCATTATTTATATGATATGTACGGAAATCTCGCAATTTATGTTACATTTGTTGTCGAATGTCGACAACGTTATTTGGGTTATCCTCAACGTCCCCAACTATTTACGTTCGGAGCAGTTCGAGTTGGTTCGAGTTATTTATTTACAGTTTTAAAAGGTTATGTGCATAATTATCAATTTAATTGACAATGTCAAACTGTAAGTTTCATTTTATCAACCGTCGGTAATGTAGATTCAGCGACGAGCAATATCAGGGCCGTCTATCGAATTCGCAGGGCCCTAGACAACATTTTTACAGGGGTTCTAAATGATTTCTACTTTTTGTACCATGCCAGTGAAAAAAGCGGTTTATTGTATGAAAATGAAAAAATCGGTTACCTTTTACATGCAAAACAGTTGAAAAACTGGCACTTTTCAGATAATTCTAAAAAAAGAATGTTAAACACATAAAAGTAGTATGCAAAACATGATTTATATATTTGCGTTTATTCGATCTAATAGAACATACACATACTTAATTACACGGGTTAATACCCTACACTTTTGTGAACCAGCCTTGAAATCCTATATATTACATGGTCTAAATCTGCAATTATTGTGTAATCATTTTGACGAACACTGCAATTACCGAAGAAAACGAAAAACAAACAAACGTTGCGAAAAGTACATCCTTCGAACGTGTCTTGATTATCATCACGTGTGGTTATCGGAATATAATACTATTGGAAAGATGCTCAAAAGCCACATTTCGGAATGTGAATCGCATCCTTTAATTCATCACGACAATCACGCAACTCGGCGATTGCGGATCTAGACCACTGTTTTGGCATTTCTCTCGCACTCTCGATTATCTTATATCTCTCTCTCACTCACTCCCACATGACTCGAAGCACTGACTATGCCGGAACTCCAACTCCGACTCTCTTCGTTTTTTTCATATATGTATACTCAGATACATTCATATATAACTCTCTACACATTTAATAATCTTTGAATACCACATAAATAGACGAATAATCATATTAACATTTTCTTTCTAATTATTGCTTCCCTAGAATTTCACAAATTACGAAACATTTCATTTCCGACGTCGAGGCACTTTTTCACACCCCCAACTAAAAATTAATTTCGATGACAATAATTAAATATAACTGACAATAAATATCTTCAAACTTTTGTACAAAAAAAGGTAGTATAAATAATCGAATATTACGTAATATATTCGTTGTACAAGCTTTGAGAGCACGGAATGAATGAAAATTGGTAGTTTTTCTTTCGTATCACAAAACGAAAAAATTCGCCCTCGCTTTGGAAATGCGTACATAAATAGAAGGAACATCCTTGATTCTTAAGTACATGAGGAAAAAAAAAAAAAACAATGCGCGTGAAAGTACGATAAAAATGCTATACAACAAACTTAAAAAAAATTTGGTTTGCGCAGTGAACGCGTCCTTATCCTAAACGATGATTCTTTTTGGTTTTCTCCGAGACACGGGACGAGTGTCCTGCGCTCAATTATTATATCGATATGTACCAAGAATATAGTAATCGAAATGACAGTATGTACAAGAAAAGAGGAAAGTGGTAAGAAATACATCGATAAGAAATCGGAAAAGGAGCTACTATCAGTCAGGGTGTCTGTACTCACAATTTTTGAAAAGCTGTTCTCACGCGCGAATTTCTGAATTGTTCCCACGTACACAAAAATACTGTGAAATAACTCACAGTTGACGGAACATAATTTCTATTTCGCACATTTTCGAATTTTCACATCAGAATTCGAATTATCGAAAAAAGAGAAACGGAATAAAAAATAAGTTAGTAATTGATTGACGGATAATTCAAATGTAATCCAGTTCAAATTTACAGGAAATTAATTTCCCAAAAACTAGGTAGCATTATTGATTATATTTCATGAAGCAACATAATTAAATATATTAGTAGTAGCCAATAATTTTGAAAAACTGTATACTCGATTATAAACAAAAAAATTTTATCATGCAACTACTTTTGAGCAGCCTTAACAATTTTTCGAATGTAGACAATAATCATCACATTCTATTACATGATAAATTAAAAATGCACCAAAAAAATCAAAAATAACCGAGTTCGTACTCAAAATTGAATACTGACACCAATAAACAGTCCAACTCGTAATTATTATATCAAACAAAAAAAAAACAATAAACAATGCAACAATTTTCGTGTACAATAAATCTTGAAGAACTTTGCACACTATAATTTCTTCTAACCCCGTTTAAGGTACTTGAAAAGCTATGAAGAAAGCTACGAAATTTCGATCACCAAAAAAGCTTGAATTCTCAATACTGCTTTGTCCGCCATTCAAAACGGCTGAAACTCCTGGACCAGAACTTCGAATCGAATTCGAATTTCCTAAAAAAAAATTTCCACGTTCCGAAAATGCGTCGGACCAGACTTTTCAAAAAAAAAAAAATAATAATAATAATAAATTAAAACAGACATCCTGTCAGTGATGCGATATGAAACACGAAGGAATTCCTAACATCAATATTTCGAAAATATTTTTTAAACATTTTTTCTACTCCCAGTGAACCAGCGAGTTCACAATGATTCACAGTGAGCTCACATGTGAGCTCATTGTGAGCTCGCAGCGAGTTGGAAATTTCTGCCTTTAGGTGCGATAAATGTGAGCTCGCTGTGAACTCACACGTGACCTCACTGTGAGCCTACTAAAAAAATTTTCCTTTTTTTTTTACGAAGTAAGAAAATTTTTCAAACATTGTCGGTATTTTCGAAAATTTTAGAATTTTATAAATGATGTTTATTTACAAGATATCCAAAATTCTCAAAATTTTTTTAAACAATTATAGTATATTTAAATTTTCAAGATTTTTATAAGTTCGGAAATTTCCTGAATTCCTCTCAATTTTTTGCATTTTTGAAATTTTCAGAATTCTCAGAATTTTCAAATTTGTTTGAACAATATGTATGTCTAAAAGACTCGAAATTTTTGAATTTCTAAAAAGTTTCCCAATTCATCAAATTTTCAAAATGTCCAGAATGTTTGAAATTTGTTCGAGTTACTGAAAATCGAATAATTATTGAAATTAACGAAATTTTCAGAGTTCTAAGAAATTTCTAAATTTGTCTGAAAAATGCTCTAGAAAAATTTAAAAACTACTGACAAAAAGAACAACAGTAAATACAATTCCGCAACATCGTTAAAAAAAAGGGATTTCTTTTGTGAGCTCACAGTGAGCTCACTTTTACCTCACCTTAAGGTGGAAATTTCCAACTCACTGCGAGCTCACTGAAAGTTTTCAAGTTTCGAAATTATCAAGTTTCAATGAATTGGGGTGAATTTTTGAGTTTCGGAAATTCCGAAAGTTTTGAAGTTTGAAGCCTCGAAGTTTCAAACCGATTGAAATTTAGAGGATTTGTGAGTTTTTCGGAATTTTGAAGTTGTGAAGTTTTGGAATTTTTGTAGTTTTGGAAAATTTGGAAATTTTTGAATTTGAGAGTTTTGAAGGATTATGAAGTTCTGAAGGTTAGGAGGTTTCGGAAATTTTGAAGGTTTCGGAATATTGAAGTTTTCGAGAATTTACAAAATTTTCGAAGCTCAGAAGTTATTATGTTTTGGAATGTTTAGAGTTTTGTTAATTTCGAAAGGTTTAAAGTCTTGCATAATTTTGAAATTTTTAAGGATTATGAAGTTCCGAAAGTTTGGAGGCTTCGGAAATTTTTAAAGTTTCGGAATATTGAAGTTTTCGAGAATTTAAAAAAATGCCGAAGCTCAAAAGTTGTTACGTTTTGGAATTTTTAGAGTTTTTTCAATTTCGAATGTTTGGAAGTCTTTAATAATTTTGAAATTTCGAAATTTTTGAGGATTATGATGTTCCGAAAGTTTGGAGGTTTCGGAAAGTTTGAAAGTTTTGGAATATTGAAGTTTTCGAGAATTGAAAAAAATTTCGAAGCTCAGAAGTTGTTACGTTTTGGAATTTTTAGAGTTTTCTCAATTTCGAAAGTTTTAAAGTCTTGAATAATTTTGAAATTTTTAAGGATTATGAAGTTCCGAAAGTTTGGAGGCTTCGGAAATTTTGAAGGTTTCGGAATATTGAAGTTTTCGAGAATTTAAAAAAATTTCGAAGCTCAAAAGTTGTTACGTTTTGGAATTTTTAGAGTTTTGTTAATTTCGAAAGTTTTAAAGTCTTGAAAATTTTTGAAATTTTTAAGGATTATGAAGTTTCGAAAGTTTGTAGGTTTCGGAAATTTTGAAAGTTCACATGTGAGCTCACTGGAAGCTCATTGTGAACTCACTGGTTCACTGGGCTTGTCCTAGAAAAATGACTGGGAAGTGGGAATCTATTTCAGCGCCAAGAAATTAACGTTAACCCTTCGGGCTGTTTTCAATCGTGGTTATCCTTGACGCCGAGGAGTTTGGCGGCGTCGTCGGCGGAGGCTTGCAGGACCTTGTCGATGATGCTCTTGTCGCGGATCCCCAGAAGGTTGGAGATAAGGTCGTTGTTGTCGTGGTCGGCGTCGCTGAGGTTGTCCATGCGGCCGGTGAGGTGCTCGTAGCGGTGGTTGAAGGGCTGGAGAAGGGCGCTGGGGGCAGCGTCGCCGGTGGCGACCGGGCAAACCGTCGGCAGGGAGTTACCCTGGACGCTCTCGTAGAGACTGGCCAGCTGGTGGCTACTGCAGCGTGGCGCGATGGCGGCTGCCGAGGTGGGTCCGACCTCGTGTTGTTGTTGTTGTGGTTGTTGGGGTAATAGCTGTTGCTCTTCGTCTTCGCTGGTGGAGCGCCTGCAGCGGGCGCGCTCAACGCTCCTGGACTTGTGCTTCTTGCGGTGGCGTAACATGCTGTGCTTCAGGGTGAAGCGCCTGAGGCAGATGTCGCAGGCGAAGGGACGCTCCCCCGTGTGCGTCCTCATGTGTCTCCTCAAGTCCTCGGCTGACCAGAACGGTCGCATGCAGAACGCACATTTCACCTGGGGAAGAAATTTCCGGGTTAGAGTCCTGAAGATCTTCAGGATATAAAGATATGGAATTTTTTGCATTTTTTTGGATTTTCTTAAATTTTCAACATTCCGAAACTAGAATTATTCCAGAATTTAATAATTT
>JAPYZK010000283.1:0-30801 GCA_030522785.1 Platygaster equestris
TTTAGCAATTTGAAATTCAAATGTAAATTCATATAGACGCAGTATTGGGGATTGTTGTTTTTTCGAAGGCGTTGAATGACGCAGCATTTTTCCGGAGACGAAACTGTGATGATTAACTGCTTTTCTACCTGCTCGACATTTCTGTTGGACCCGAAGAGATTCTGTTCGAGACATGTCTGTTAGATACAGAGCCCCCTGTATTATGAAATTTCATAATTCCACGTAAAAACCTACAATTATTCTCGATTCGCGTCCCCTATTCATGATACGACACGCTAGTCTTTCGCAGGGAGCACTTTTATTTGATTTTATCTAAAAGTGAGCGTGTTTTAAAATACCTTCGCAGGCGAAGGTATTTCTCACACTTCGTCCCTGAAGGTGAAGAAGGAGGAGAGTCGGAACTTCATACGAAACGTGGGAGAGACATAGGGGGAGGGAGTAATAAAAGCATTAAGGCGAAACAGAGAAAGTTGTAGGTTCGAATGCACGTGTGGGATGCAGATGGAAAGAACGCATGCTATTCTAAACAACGGTTCATCGCACGGTTGTTTGTCAAAAGCGCGAGTCCTTGCTCGGTTTATACAAATGACGTCTTTTGGTCAAGGTGCGGGAGACTAAACCACTTTTTATTGTCCTAGGACAGAATGTTAATGTGAAATTCCGGAATTCGGCAATTTAGAAAGTTGTTATTCAAATTCAAAAGGTGCAATAAGTTCAATGAAGCTCATTTTTTCAACCAGTTTGGTGAGAAAATGGAGCTCATTAAAATTGCATCTGACACTTTGGATTTCCATTTTTTTATCTACTTGAAGTTTTTTACACAAATGGAAAATAGTCTTGGAAAGTCTAATGGTGAAAAAATGTTGGCGAATTAAAAAAAAATCGGGCCATCTTTGGTGGACTCGCTGGTTCATAATGGCCTCAATGGCAACTGTCTGGAAGTGTAAATTTGATGCTTCTGAAAACATTGAAACAGAAGTTCACATCCATTGTTCGGTAATGAATGCGTTTATTCAGCAAGACAACCGCGAGATCTAGGAGCCCGAGCTGAATATTATATTTCAAGTATTACAATGCACGCTGTCATTCATTTCAGCGTGACAATCCGTGACCTGATTTCTAATTAGACCACTTCATTCTTAGTTGCGCCGATAACTGCAATCCCTTATTAAACGTGTGCCTTATCCGGATCGTTGCGATTCTCCTAACTCGAATTCCATTCAGTTGCCATTGTTTTCCAAAAAAAATTCGTTTGGAACATCCAATTACGATAATGACTAAATTTTTACCCAAGTTCAAACTTATACAATATTGAAAAATAAAATTTACTGCTCAGAAAACAATCACTTGAAAAACGAAATTTAATGGAAATCACGAATTTTATTTTGAACGCTCGGAAAATTTGACAATATTCAAAATGGTAAATTGGTAATTCAATCCGAAATTTATGGCAGTAGGTACTAAAATCGAGCATAAAAAACATTTTTAAGAATTTGAATACAACAGTTTTTCGGCATCAATCACCCTCACACCCTCAAAATGACGACTCGATGCACTTACCATAATTAATAGACTTTTTGAACAATGATTAATTACATTTACTGCCTCTAATCATGCGTGCAGAAAAAAAACTCTAGCGTTATAAGGCTAGATAAGCACGTGTATGTGCCATAGAAAGTAATTAAGATATGCTCGCGTTTTTTCTAATGAGGTTTCAATCGTCCATTAGACTCGTCCTCTATTTGCGGGTGGTTGGAATAAAAAATTACTTATCGGCATTTTATTGAGTATATGAAATTACAACATTAGGAATTGACAGCGAAAGTTTAGAACATGTACGATGTATTTTTTCACTTTCGAAAAATTTTGGATTATAATTTGAGGGATTTCAGAAGTGAAAATATATGCAAAATATGATAGTAGTGCAGGAGATTTTGCATTATGGAAATGAAAAGCTGCTTAGAAGCGGATTTTTGCAGTACGTCTAATGCTATCACGTCAATCTGGTTTAGTTGGACCGTGCAATGCAGTAATATAATCAGATTGAACGCTGAAACTTTGACAACTTCAGTAAACTATTTCGAAAATTTGCGTCATGTTACGATGTGTTTGATTAGGTGATTTTGTTGTCTATCGAAAATTATAAACATTTCATCAGTTTGTTCAATTTTTACGAACAAGTGTGTCATTCTGCAGGTAAAATTTAATTTGTCGGAGCTCATTTAATTTTGCAATCTCGAATTTATACATTCTTCGTGTACGTCCTTTACTTGGCAAATTCTTGGCAACGGAAAATACATATTCTGGATGATACACGAAAATTTGCAAAAGTTATTTTACGATATCCAATCTTTTAGAAAACCTGATTTCTAAAGTATATATTTTTTAAACACAAGACTCCAAGGTGGAATTTTACCACAACAACCAGCCACCGTGAATTTAGTAACATTTATCATTTTCTTTGTTCAACATTGTCAAACAAATGTTATTTCACTCATCACAAATTCTTTTCACATACTTCACGAAGTACAATCTCAATCGAACACCCATACACCCCAAACAACCCACCCCCGCCCCCACAAAACATCATTTTTCCCACCCCCACCCAAACCAATATCACAAAAAAATACTCACATCAAAGGACAGCAGCTCATGAATGATTCCCTGTCTTGGTCCGAATCCACCAAATACAAATTACGAAAATCCCCTCCCCCCCTTGGCCCTTCTGAATATCAACAAAGCGTCTTCCAGACGACACTCATCGCAGAACACAAAATGACCACCTCAACCCACCCCAAGACACCCTAAACACCTAATATATCCTCCCCTCCCGAAAACTCAAATCCCCATAAATGTACGATTTTCTTCCTTCTTCAAATCATTTTCCCCACATGAAAATCAATGATTTTCCCTCGCAACCCGAGCTCGAACTGCGGGGGTGCCCAATCGAGGAGACACGAGTATCGATCCTTTTCGGGGCTGACTCCCAGCTGACACTCGAGAGATAAAGAAAATTTTTTTTTCGTTTACCACGCACTTTTCCCCCTTTATATCTCGGCGGAAAATGACGCGTCGGACAAGAGCTCGCGTTATACCAGCGAGAGACTCGCGAAAATAATGTCGCGGTCCCGAGGCATGCGCTCGTTGATTTGGGTCATGCGCGGCGTCGCGAGCTTTTTTATCAATGGTTTCGCGCGACGCGAGGACTCGTGAAAATGACATCAAAGACGCGATAAAAGCGAGACCGACGCTGCTCTATAAATCTGAAAGTGTCAAAAACTGCGGATTGTCGGCGAAAATGCTGTCACTGCAGGGAGAGTCAGTGGTTTTTGACGGAAAATCAGTGGATTTTCGCTGTTTTGCAGCGGATACTGTACTGATAAACGGTGAAATTTCATTGAAATTCAGTGAAAAAACTGCCGATTTTCGGTAAGAATGATGCCACTGGAAAAAGTCATTGGTTTTATTGGACAATCTGTGGATTTGCACTGTTTTCAAAACGGTTAAATTCTACTTCATCTTAGTAGAAAAAGCACTGATTGATTCAATGGCAGCCTGCTTACGGGAATCGGCTGTGTTTCATTGTTCCGGGTTTTGAGAGTGCAGGCGGAGTTGGAGACATTTCCAGAGCCGATTCAAAGGTGGGATTATTATACCCCGGGTATAATAAACTCGCTGAGGACGTTGAACTTTCATTCCGAAAAGTCCTTTTTCTCCATTTGCGCCTGGAGGAAAACGCGTGTCCGAGGGATTTTATCGCGGGGGAAAATCGTTAGTGGGAGATAGATGGGAGCGGGAATGGGTTTTCTGCATGGGGTTTGGTTGAGGTGATTTATCGCGGTTATGGATTCCGAAAAAAGGCGTCATACTATGAGGAATGAGAGTTTGTTATAATATTTGCAATTTATTTTTGCACACAATTTTTTGCTGAATTTTGTCAAGAAAATTATACCTGGTTTGTGTTTACAATCAATGGAGTCTGAATACTCATTTGGTTTTTGCCAAATATAATTTCCACGCATTTTGAAAAATTTTTACGAAATTTGCGAAACTGATTCTTCATTTTTTTCATGAATTGATCGAATGAGAGTGTATGAAAAAAGTCCAAATTATAGAAAAGATAGAAAAAATGCTCTGCAATTTCTCGTTAAATGGCGATTTGTAAAATTATTCGAAATCGTATCGTAAGAAGAAAATTGAATCCGTTTGAATAGAAATTCCTGCAACGCGTTCTTGGACGTTGTGTTTTAAACGATTGGAAATTGAAATAGCCTCTTGGAGATACGTACTTAAAACTTGCTTGAGCAGTAATTTCACTGAGCACGTGGTATGCGAACTGATTTTCATACTAATGCACGCGATTGGAATAATCCCCTAATCTTAATGGATATTGACGAAATTTTTCTCGGTCGTAAAATGGAATTTCCATATTGATCAATGGATTGTAATAATCGAATTAAAATTTCAGTATTTTTTATTTAAGCATATGAGTCGATTTTGTTGTTTTTTCTAATAATATTCAGGACAGAAAATTCATTAGTCAGGTTTTTGAGAGGGGAAAAAATTTACTAGCGTTACAATTAGATTACACGATTTACAAATTAGAATTCGACAGCCGTCATGATGAATAAATATGACGAAATTCGAAGTAAAAAATATATTCAGTAATAAACTTCATACGATAAATGCAGTCTCTGTTCAATAAATCGACACATTTTATATAAATGTATTATTAATGAGGTACGATTCGATTTTTGAAATAACTGCAGAAATAAATAATCAGTCGACTTAAAATTTGGTTTTATTTGAAGTCTGTTCACAGTCGTTTTTTCGGACTCATTGGTTTTTTCGGGAACAGTTTTTTCAGTATCCACATGATGCTCCATATAGAAAATCCTATAAGTGTTAAAATAAACGTATAAACGTCCCAAAATATCAACTGCCACCAATAAAGTTGATTTGCGGGCGACTTGAAAGTATTTTTCCCATTCCTGATGACGTATTCGACCCAAAATACTGCTGTATCCGACGCTCTCATCGGTCTATCTTTGAATTGTTTCGAAACTTTGACAGCTGCTTTTCTGAAAGCAAAATACAGGGCCCGTGATAAAATTAGCTGAATCAAAATATGATCATATATTACCTGTTTCTTCAATTTATATAATTGTTGACTCGTTAATAACTCACTCATATTTGGGGTCCCATAGTACAGTGCTCAACGCTTTGTCCATATTTTTTTCTCCTAGTTCATCGAAAGGTAAACGAATCATAAAGCCTTTTGACGTGCACATATGGACATTTGTCGATTGGTCACCTTAATATCAACACTTTGAAATTAGAACAAAAATGATAGATTTCTGAGATTTGATTTCAGCCTGGTCATTTTACCAAATAAAGGAATCCCTATCATTGGTATTCCACTGTAGAGAGCTTCTATTGTTCCCATTAGACCTCCATGAGTGATGAACGCACGCGTATTTTTATGATCTGGAAAATAATTTATTTTAGCGAGCTTCATTTGAAATTGTTTGATAATTTGATAAATTGCCAAACATTTTTTAAAACGTCTGGAAATTGTAGGGAAAGAATAATATTTATGGAACCTGATTTCGGAAAACGTAAAACTTTGGAGGTGGAGTTATGCACATAAAACTTTCTTCCCCCAGAAGTAACAATTATGCAAATTGAATACAGGAAATAAAAATTAGACAGAACTTCAAATAATGGAAAAATACCAATATTTATAACATGTGGGGGGGGGGGGGGGGGGGATGACAGTATACAATTTATTGTCGTTTTTATATGAAAATAATGTTCGTACGTAAAACAGACACTTGAGGTATCCAAGAAAGAACTTTCACGTTTTTCGACAATTTTTCTGTATTCATTTCACTGTTGGCTCCAATTTTCATTAGAATTCTGATAGGGGCCAGTTTGGCGAACGATGAAAGGATTCCATCAAAAATCTCAGTTGGCAGCGTTTCAATGACCACCAAAGAACCCAGTGAGAAATAAACGACACCGTCAGTGGATTCATCCATCCATTTTTGCAATTCCTGTATTATAATCTAACTATTTGCATCGTTCGATTTTTTATGAGGTTATTACTAATTTATCATGCATCCCACGTCACATGATGAACATTTTTGGAAACCTCACCCTCCCGACTTAAAAATTTACCAGTGGCATAGTGTCGTCATTTGTTTCCATATGAATTCCACCAACTTCGATCATGTTCGGAATTTGCGGTTTTGGGCCAAACAAACTAAAATGCGTATTTACTAAAACTAAATTTAAACTCCTTCTGAGTTGATCAATATCCGGCATATCAGGACTTAAAGTTTTTCTCATGATTTCTGTTTGAACATCCGTCATCTTAAAATACCGATAAGCCGTGTAAAAACCGTCAACCGCATTTTTCATTCGATCCCAAAACCGAAAAGGATCGAAGTTTTCTGGATTATTCAGCAACACGTGATTCGCGATTGCCAGATTTGATGGATTTCCTAAGTAATGATTCATCCAAACTTGCTCCAAACTCGTAATGACTCCAATAGTTGTAATATTCAGAAGATGGCCAATGCCCATAAAACAGTCCACGCCGAACATCTGGAATGATCGAAATGGAAATTCATTCAGGATCATAATGGTGTTGTTGTCACTGAATGAAAATAATGATCGAATCCAGAAAGTTATCAAAACGAGAAAGTACAATTCAAGTAATTATGAGCTTAGAGAAAAAGGAACAGCTGAGTTATTATTCAAAAATATCAAAAAGCGTCAATTATTTTTGAAATTTCATTTTGATAAATATAATAAAAATAGAAGATTCGAAATAAAAATGCAGGTAAATGGGTTTTGGATATGTATTTAAATAAATTCAAAATATGTATTTCCATCCGATGTGTGTCGTGCTCTTATCTTAATTTTTTTTCGTAAGCATCTGCCACGAAATGTTTGATTGATAGGCTAATAATAGAACTGGACACAGTTTATTAAGACATGTATAAATAAGCTTTCCATTTTTCAATTCGAAATATTTGAAGCCTTATGTCAGTATGTTTTTTTACATTAGAAACAAAAATCGCGCTCAGGTTTAATTTTGACTAGACGATATTCTTCAGACGATTTTTAGGTCATCGTAAAAAAGCTGCATATTTTCGTATTTCCACCAATTACCTCGACGATGATAGCATCGTAGGGCGTTCTTTCATTCAGAGTTTTTATAAATCCCTGCATTTTTTCATTCTCGAACGTATTTTTGCAAATTTCGTTTCCATAATGACCAGCTATCCACTGAACTTCTTTCGCGTCCATGTCTCGCGCGAAATCTACACTGATGGTTCCGGAAAAAGTTTCGCTCGTGCGGTTTAACACCAAAATGTCGCGGTAGTTTTTCAATGCATATTTTAAAGGAAAATGCGAAACGACGTCAATTTGGTGACCTCTTTTTGCCAAACTTTTGCACACTGCTTCGAGCATCCGGAAGTGACTCGGGGCAGCGATACCGAAAACTCCGAGAATTCTGTAGGCCTCATTTTGCACCGAACACCAAGACAAAATCACGAAAAACCACGCTCGTCGAATGAACATGTTCGACTGCGAAAGCTCGCGAACCGGCACTCATTTATAAGAAAGAAGTTAGATAACTGATTTCGGCATGAGGAAGGAAGGAATCCGAGGCGTATGTAATGGCTAATTTTTTTGGAGGTGCGTGTTTGAATTTATTATTGGAACAAAAGTGACGATTCTTCTGCCGTTATAGAAACACCAGGGAATTCTTGAGATGCAGTCAGTTAATTACATGGTGCAAAATTTTCTGAGCAACATTGCGTTTTTCGGAAAAAATATTGTCATCAAAATCGAGTCATCCATCTCCTCCCCACACATACACACGTACAAATGTAATTTTCGAATTCCTATCCATTCTTAGACGTCTGTAAACTTCTAAACTCAAAATTTTGAAGACATAGCGAATAGAGGCTAGGAAATTACTCTGTATCGTCCGCGTTTTCCATGTCGGAGGATTTTTTATGTTTTCTATCAATTCTTATTCTTTTTGCGAAGAAAATGAGTATTCAATCATCAAAATCGAAAACAAGCTTGCCATTGAAAAATAAGATCCTGCGCCGATTGGCGTATCAATCGCTCGACGCCAAATGATGTGAAGTCGGAATAATGACTGAATTTCGTAAATTCGCTCTTTTTCATAGTTTGCTCTCCTATTTCCGAGAGCACGTTTCATATGTCATTGTGCAGTGAAATAGTATAGCAATGATACAATACTTTCCTCGAAGAAATAGTATGCTTCATTACGTGAGCGTTATTCAAGGAACGATTGAATGCAATTTCGCTTTAAAAACGTGCTGTTGAGATCGTGAAAACGTCAATTAGAACTGCTTGATCGTTAAAAATAACTCGCGGGTTGAAGGAAAGACATGAACTTTTCGTATTTTTATACCATCGTTTTATTTTTGGCGAAGGAATGTTTTAATCATTTCTGAAACATTTTTTTTTTTCGTGAAGTAGAATTTTGTGTATATACTGAAGCGTCATAATTTTTCGTATTAACGAACTTTGAACTTTGACCTTTATATGTATTTAAATATTTTGGATAGTTTAAAGGGAGAACATAATTTGGAGGTGAGAAGGGATTTAAGTTGAAAAATTTGGTATTGTTAAGATTTAAAAATTGTGTATGTTTCGGATTTTAATCATTAAAATTATTGTATCTTACATTCAAGAAAAATTCGAAGGTACACAGAAACTTTTGAAACCATACCAAAAATATGTTTCAAATTTTAAAGTTACAAATTTGTGATTTGGAAATGATGACATCGATCTCCAGATTTGTAGATGAAGAAATTTTTAAATACTAAAACACGAAATTCTAAAAATAGTACAAATCTATCATGAAATTATAGATGGTGGAAGAAATAGTTCGAAAACTCTCATTTAAAATTGGACTATCAATTTTTAATTCGAAATTTCGTAACTTAAAAAATCTAGAAAATTTTTGAATATAAGTATATGAAGGTCTTGTAATTCGAATCTCAAGATAGAAAGATATCAAATAGATGAAGTAATTCATCTCAAATTCATTTTAAGCTACTCGACAATGGAAAAATTTTTAATCGGAACATTCAAGACTTGAAAATTGCACGTATTACTCAATTTGCTTTCGATGTCACGTTCATTGACAAATTTTAATTTTACATTAGTCAAGCTCAATACGACACATCGATAGAAAATTGGAGTATAGTCTAAATTTCATATTGAGTGGAATTTTTAAACGTATGATGAAAAAACATCAATAAATAATACGATAGACAATAATTATTAAGCAATTCATAGATTTCATTGTACATCAATCTCTTTTTATTTTTGGTTCGTTTTGAAACAACACTTTTAATATTTTCATCACTATCCAAATTACACCTATAACTATAAATAACAAAAACGTGTAAATATCTAATAACATAGCTTGAAACCAATAAAGTTCTACCGCAGGAGATTTTAGTGAATCCGCACCATTTCTAATAACGTATTCGATCCAAAAAACTGCTGTTTTCCCTGCATTCAATGGTCTATCCCGAAATCTTTTCGACATTTCGATAGCTGCATTCCTTTAAATGACAAAAATGACGATTTCATTGTAACATATTGACGTACTTTCAATACGCAAAAGTCGACAATTCACCATAAAAAGCTCTAATAGTTGAAAAATGTGTTTTAAAATCGAGTATCTTTGCGTGAAAAGTCACATTTCAAATTTTCGATAAATATTCCACAGTGTTAAATTTTATTGCGACCCATTAATGGTTGAAAGAAATTAATTCTCACTTGTACTTAGGGTCTTCTAATACTGCTTTCAACGCATCGCCAAAACTGTTTTCATTGATTTCGTGAAATGGTAATGGGAACATCAGGTTTTTTGACGCGTACATGTGAATGTTTCTTGCTTGATCAGCGAAAAAAGGAACTCCTGAAAATACATTAGACTTAATATTCCGACTTCAGGAGCATTTTTTTAAAGTAAGGAAATAATCTACCTATCATTGGTACTTCATAGTACATAGCTTCCATCGTGCCCATTAATCCTCCATGGGTTATAAAAGCACGTGTGTTGTTGTGACCTGGGCAAAAAAATTGTCAACAAATTTTTTTTGTAGAGGTACAAGCATAAATGAACAATTTCTTCGTTGGCATCTAAATTCAACTATTTCTCTTGTCAAAACTTAGATACTAGAAACGTACGAAGAACAGGAACTTGCGAAATCCAAGACAGAATCTTGACGTTGTCTGGCAATTTTTTAACATCGATTTTACTTTCATCTGCAATTCTCATTAACACTCTTACAGGAGCAATTTTGGCGAATGACGATAAAATACCATTGAAGGTTTTTTCTGGTATTGTTTCGATGGCTATTAGAGAACCGAATGAAAAGTAGACTATTCCTTGAGTGCTTTCGTCCAGCCATTTTCCTAGTTCCTCCATGATACAAGAAAAAATATTTTTATTCGCGATTTAATTTCGATCACAATATTGAATATTTGTTATAATTCGTTAGAATATTAAGTTTAAAAATTTACCTACAAAAGCAAACTTCTGTTTATTAGAAAAATTTTCTCATAGCTTACTGGTGTTATTTTATCAGTATTTTTTTCCACGTGAACTCCACCGACTTCAACCATGCTCGGTCCGATAGGCCTTACACCTAACAAGCTGAAATGCGAGTTGACCAAAAGCAAAGCCATATTTCTTCGCATTTCACCAATGTCCGGAACATTTGGAGCTATATATTTCCTTGCCATGTTTGTTTGCGGTTCGGTTTTTTGTAGATATTCCCATATTTGTTTATAAGCACTGATCGTATTACTCAAACGATCCCAAAAGTTGAGATAGTCGAAACTTTCTGGATGTTCGTAATATTGGTGATGCATAGTTGCGAGGTTCAGAGGATTTCCCATATAATAATCGACCCATATATGATCCATACTTGACACCAATCCAACTACAGGAATGTTCAACATGGATCCGAATCCTATGTAGCAGTCAGAACCGAAAATCTACGAGTCGAGTTTTTTCAAGGTCAAACAATTTTTCTGAGTGGAAAGATTGCAATGTTTGAGTAAAGTACGAAATTAAGGCGGAGTGGAAAATATTAATATTTTGATCGATTTTATAAATTAAATTTCGCCATTGAAAATCCTGGAATGTCGAAAATTGAAGAAAAACATTGAAGGCTTCAAAACTCCACTGTTCAGAAACAGAAAAAAGAACTTTATAAAATTCAACATTATTTTGAACTTGATTACTTATCAAATCAGATCGTAATATCTTTAAAATTGTTTTCTCTCGTGCATCATACGTAATACCGATACATATTTTTCTTATCGAAAAAAACACTTATCATCTATTCGTACGATGATCTTCACCTCGGTAATAACGACGTCATAGGAAACTTGCTCATGCAATGATGCTATGAAATTCCTCATTTTTTCATGCTGCATCACTTCACAAATCTTATTCCCATAATCCGTAGCTATTGCACTCACGACGTCGTCACCAAAATTCAAAGCAAAGTTCACACTGAAGCTACCGACAAGTTTCGGTCTCGTTCCCGTCAAATCAACTATATCTCTGTAGTTTTCCATTGGTTTTTTTAAGGGATAATGCGAAACAACGTCAACTTTGTGGCCACTTTCAGCCAAACTTTTGAGAATGGCTTCGAACATCAGAAAATGACTTTTTCCTTCGAAAGGGAAAATACCTAAAATTCTATAGGTGTCATTCCGCACAATACACAGAGTGAAAATAAGGGAAATCAATGATTTTTTGAATGAGCCGACGATCATTTCAGAACTTTTGAAGCGGAAGTTGATTTCGCGCAGAATGATGATAAACTGAGAGTGTTTTCAATTGTCATGAGTGATGGAATATTGCGTCGAGTCACGACAGAGATTTTCAAGAGGGGAGCTTTTTTTCGCCGTAGCTTGTGTTCAATTTGCGATACATTGTAATGATGTTATTGGATGAAGCGATTATTACGTGGGATGACCCGATTTTTCGATGATATGGAAAATTTATACCTAACGGGTGCTTTGAAAGCATCCAGGGAGTTCGAATTATTCGATAAATTCCTGAGCCAGGTATGACATCGTAAGTTTTTTTATCTTAAAAATCAATTTTATTCAATCTCTTTTCGTTTTTGGCTTAGTACATAAAAATTTTTTGGATATTCTGACTATTGTCCATAATAAAGTGACACAAATAAATAATAATAA
Organism: Platygaster equestris; assembly: GCA_030522785.1. NCBI lineage: Eukaryota > Metazoa > Arthropoda > Insecta > Hymenoptera > Platygastridae > Platygaster > Platygaster equestris. The sequence continues at coordinate 12,289 of JAPYZK010000283.1, forward strand.
CGTGTAAACATCGAGTAACATCGCTTGAAACCAATATAATTGGACTGCAGGTGATTTGAGTGATTTAGCTCCATTTCTAATGACGTATTCAGTCCAAAAAACCGCGGTGTCTGCAGCACTTAATGGTCGATCTCGGAACTTTTTTGACATTTCCACAGCTGCATTCCTACGAAAAATTTCAAAAAATTACCATTTTACAAATTTTATGAAACTTCCACTCTGTACTTTTGGAAATTATTCGTTCAATTATTTAAAATTTTGAATACTTTGATAAATCGGTGGCAATATTGAAGTATCTTCAGAAATATTATTGAGGTTTTTTGAGAACTTCTGAGAGTAGTCAGGAATCTTCCCGTAAACCCCTTACTTGTATTTCGAATCGTGCAAGATACTGTTTAATGCAGCGCTCAATCTTTTCTCATTTATTTCGTGAAATAGAATAGGTATTAGAACGTTTTTCGACGCGTACATGTGAACGTTCCTGCCTTGATCAGCAAAAAATGGAATTCCTGAAAATGGATTTCAGCATAAATTTGAAGTTCGCACAGTATTATATGCTAATAATTCGATCATAAATGCACACCAATCATTGGTATTTGGTAGTAAAGAGCTTCCATGGTTCCCATTAATCCTCCATGTGTTATGAAAGCACGGGTATTGTTATGACCTTTAAAAAAAAAAAAAATGTCTGAAATTTCATTTTAACGTGGTAAAATTTAAACTATAAATTTGCATCGTTCTACAGTAAAACGCAAACTTCGAAATTCTGAGACGTTCAAACCATGGACTCCAAATCTAACTGATTTTCGAAATGAAATCTACTATATTTATGGTTTCTACTTTCTAGTGAATTGAATCTAAATTTACAAGACGACCAACTTACGAAGAACAGGCACTTGAGGAATCCAAGAAAGAATTTTGACGTTACTTGGCAGTTTTTCGACATTTATTCCATTTTTATTCGCGACTTTCATTAATACTCGAATCGGAGCGAGTTTGGCGAATGATGAAAAGATATCGTTTAACGTTTTTGCTGGTGTCGTTTCAATGGCTATCAAAGATCCTAGTGAATAATAAACTACTCCGTCCACAGATTCGTCCATCCATTTACCCAGATCCTTTTTTATTAAAAAAAATTGCTTTTGAATTCGTAATGGCTTTAATATACAACAAGGGTGGTGCTTGTGTAGATGGGTCGAAAAAGACACGTAAAATAAAAAGAAATACAAATTTGGGTTCTAGTTATGATACTTCTCATTTTTTCCAACGTGATATTCAAAAAAAATTCTCATTTATTTTAAAAAATTTACCGGTGTCATTTTATCTCTATTCTTCTCCACGTGAAGTCCAGCAACTTCAACCATGTTGGGTCCCAAAGCTCTCACACCAAACAGGCTGAAATGCGTGTTGACCAAAAGCAATGCCAAGTCATTCCTCATGTTGCCAACTTGTGGGATATCAGAACCCAGATATTTTCTCGCTACATCTGTTTGACGCTCAGTTTTTTGGAAGTAACGCCATATGTTCTTATACGCGCTTATTGTATTGCTCAAGCGATCCCAAAACCTCAAATAGTTGAAACTTTCCGGGTGCTCGTAATAATAATGATGCATGGTTGCTAGGTTCAATGGATTTCCCATGTAATGGTCCACCCATATATGGTCCATGCATGACGATACTCCGATGACAGGGGTTTTTAACAGAGACCCGAATCCCATGTAACAGTCCGAACCGAAAATCTGAAGAATTCAGTAGTGAATATGAAATTATTTACGAGAGGGTGAGAGTCAATTGAAATCGAAGTCTTAGAAAGATTTTCAAGAATTTTAGTAAATTGAGAGAACTGCCGACAACTTCATCGAAATTTAAAAAAATTGCAGGTCGGAAATAGTGCAATCATAGAAAAAAAATTAAGTGCCGAAAGTTACACTGTTTAGATGGATGGAGAACTTCGATTGTTATTTTGATAATAACTCTAACCACGAAAGCTCATTCTGCAATGCAATTGTGGTTGCTTGTAAGACGTTTCCTAAGATAAAAGAAATAATGATAATGACCTCGATGATAACAACGTCATACGAATCCCTCTCATGCAACGATTCAATGAACTTTCTCATCTTCTCATGACTCATAGTCTGCAGGCAAACATTATTTCCGTATTCTTCAGCAACTGCCTCCACAACATCACCCCCCCAATTATCCAAAGCAAAGTTGACGCTGAAACTGCCAACAATTTTCGGCCTCGTTCCAGTCAAATCGACTACGTCTCTGTAGTTTTTCACTGGTTGTTTCAAAGGGTGATGCGAAATCACGTCAACTGCATGGCCTTTTTCAGCCAAACTCCTCAAAAGCCCTTCGAACATCATAAAATGACTTTTCCCTTCAAAGGGAAAAATACCCAAAATTCGATATGCACTGTTTTGCAAAACACATAAAGTAAAAAGGAAAATTATAGACGGTTTAAACACTGGTATAGAAACCATTGTTATTGAAAAATTAGATGTTGCGTCTGCAACTCGTGAGACGATACTGGTGGATCGCAGATCATTCAGATTTGTAGTTAGTCATTTGCATTGATTATTATGCGTGAAACGTCAATTCATAACAAAGGTTTGAAAAAAATCCTCTTGTCATAGTTATAGACGTTTTACTCTTATTGCGTAATAATTATAGCTTTAATAGTGGGGGAGTGGAATATCTTTGTAGAAGAAAATGTGGAGTATTTAGTTTTTAGTCTGTAGTATTTGCGTCAATTTATCTATTTACTCGTTGTTTTATTATTCTTTTAAAATTATAAACAAGTTCCAATTTACCTTAAATTTGGAATTGCTTCATTTAACTGTTTTTCTCGGACAGTCTTAATCGAGGGGTGAAATTATGTTTCTATTGTTTGGAATGTTAAATTAACGTGAATAATGATTCTCTGATTCAAGTAAAATAAACTTGCCATGCAGTAACGTCTTGAATTGGAGATATCGTTCATGAATACGTATCTACCGTAGAATGTTTTAGATAACGCGAATAAAACTATGGTAACGTAATTTTTTCGATGTTCTCAACATGGGTACACGAGAGTGTTCTTGAATATTACTAATTCCTTGACAGACTCGCACCAAATACATACGTATTCACAGACAAAAATAGTTGATTCCAACGTTTTAGAAACACCGAGAAACTCAATAACATTGCTTTCGATCGAATTTTGGAAAACGTGTTGGTCAACTCTCGTGAAATAGCCAAAAAATCGTATTTAATCAAATTTCCTCTATGCTCGAGCTCGGATATGAGCACTATAGTTCTTACATTCGAGCGAATATTTTGTAATATTTTTCGAAAACCTCTCAATTACGGTGTATTGCATCGAATATTCCGAAAAACCTACTGGTCAATTCTTGAATCTTTAACTTCAATTAGCATAAAAAATGACAGATCCTATAACATTCATTATTCGAGATGGAAGGTATTCAGCACAATATTCATGTTTAATATTCGACGTTGATTATTTGCGATACTATTCCAGACATTTTAGATCAAAACCTGAAAAACCAAGTTTTTTCGTACTCCATGCACCTCTTTTTTTTCTCGATCATAAAATTATAACACGAAAAAGTGTTTTCACCAACACTTATACTCTCTACACGTCTTTTTGATATTTCAATTAAGTAGATTTTTATCGCTAATAAATAAAATATATTGTGTACATTCAAGTTGACTGATATGCATGTTTTGGTCCCTTCTTCTTCAGTAAAAAAAAAAAAAAAAACGAGAATTTGAAAAATTTGACGAATTCCGTGAAAGTGTATAATTTTATTTTTTTGTTCGAAAGTACTATTTAAGTCACTATTCCTAATCATTTTTTCTCTTAGTCTTACTCGGTAATAAAGCTTTGAATAATTTACGTATCGCTGCAATCGTAATTACTAGAATTATCACAAAAAATGTGTAAACATCTAGTAACATCGTTTGCCACCAGTACAATTTAACTGCAGGCGATTTGAGAGAATTTTCTCCATTTCTTATCACGTATTCAATCCAATAGACTGCTGAATCTGCTGCACTTAGTGGACGATCTAGGAACTTTTTAGACATTTCAACGGCTGCTTTTCTTTAACGCAGACAAAATTTGAGTGTATAGTTATTTCTCAAATTAAAAATTTTTTTCATTACTCTGGTACTTACTTATATTCAGGATCGTACAAAACCGCGTTTAGAGCATTATCTAAATGTTTTTCATCAATTTCATCAAACGGTAGGGGACCATGACTTTTTTGACGCATATTTGTAGATATCGTACATTTAATCGCCTGCGTACGTTTGATTGTCATTAGGTATTTTCTGACTCAAAATGCTTAATATTCATACTCAACAATATTCGCGAGAACATCGAAGTAGAAGAGGATTTTCATAATCGAAAACGTGAAGTCCAGATCAAAATAAAATCTAGTGACTTACCGAAGAAAGGAATACCTGAAATTCAAATGAAATAAGTTTCGATCGTGTGGTTCTTCATTTTTCGTATTTTGAAAAATATGATGATACCTATCATTGGAACTTGGTGGTAGAGAGCTTCCATTGAGCTCATTATTCCTCCGTGTGTGATAAAAGCTCTCATGTTTTTATGACCTACAACAGAATGACAGAGAAATGCATTATGGTAAATTCAAATTTGGATAGATTCGAAAATTTTGACAATTAATTGATAAAAGGTGTATTCTGGAAGTCACCAATTTATTTTGAACAATTGCAACAATTTTAGAATGTGAAGGTTTTCGTCGACATTATTATTGCCGAAACCTTTTAAACCCGCATTTTCGAAGATTTATTATTACAAATAATTTTTCAACTTGAATTCACCTACTACATTAAATTTATTGATTACGAACTTACAAAGAACTGGCAGTTGAGGAATCCAAGGGAGCATTTTGATATTAGTCGGTATTTTTTTCAAATCGATTTTACTTTCATTCGAGATTTTCATCAAAACACGGATGGGGGAAATTTTCGCGAACGATGAAAAAATAGCATCCAACGTTTTTTCCGGTGTTGTTTCAATCACTATTATAGAACCCAGTGAAAAGTAAATTACGCCGTTTGTCGATTCGTCCATCCATTTTTGCAATTCCTTTTGCAAAAAAAAATTCGGTTCAAATTTTGTAGACGCATGTTGATTAAGCTTTGCAATTTATGAATAATTACCGGTGTCATGACGTCTTTGTTCCTTTCGATATGAATTCCTCCAATTTCAATCACGTTTGGAAGGAGTGGTCTAACGCCGAATATGCTGAAGTGCGTGTTGGTCAAAATTAGGGCTAAATTTCTTCGTATTTCCCCCAAGTCTGGTACATCCGGGCTGAGATATTTTCTCACTATGTCTATTTTTCGGCTTGGATTTTCGGAAAAAATGCCATATCTGCGAATAGGCACTGACTGTATGGCTCAAACGGACCCAAAATTTTAAATAATCAAAACTGCCTGGATGACCGTAAAATGAATGGTGCATGGTTGCCAGGTTTAATCGATTTCCCAAATAATGATCTACCCATACTTGGTTTACCATTGACGATACACTAACGACAGGGATTTTTAACCAAGATCCAAATGCCATAAAACAGTCAGCCCCAAAAATCTAACGAAAATTACAAAAAGTGAGCCTAGACACAAATGTAATGACCGGGAAAAATGATTTTTTATGAATTAATGAGAAAAAAGAGATTATTTTCGCTCTTGCGAAGGTTTAATGGATTTATCAATTTCGGATTTGGAAAAACACATTCTCGCCTCAGTGATAACAATGTCGTAAGAACCTTTTTCCTGGCACGTTTTTATAAACTTGTGCATTTTCTCCTGACCGATGATCTTGCAAATATCGTAACCAAATTCCGTAGCAAGTGAATATACGCAATCAACGCCAAAAACCCTCAGAGCAAAATCCACGTTCAAACTCCCAAGTATTGGTTTTCTCGTCCCATTTAAATCAACAACGTCTTTGTAATTTGCGATAGGATTCTTCAAAGGAAAATGCGAAATCACGTCAACTTGATCTTTTTCAGCCAGACTTCGAAGAATAGCTTCGAAAAGAATAAAATGGCTTTTTCCTTCGTAAGGAAAAATGGCCAACATTTTAGAAGCGTCGTTTCGAATAAAATAAAAAGCATAAAAAAAGAAGCAGGAGTGATGATTTTAGAACTAATCGAAACGTCATTTTTTATATTATTCCAAAAACAGTCTTTTTCGCAACCACGACTCAAGAGAAGGACTCGTAAACTGCAAACGAGTTGAGCCAGTAGAATTTTTATTGCCCATTTTGCTGATTCACGTTGAAAATTAAAAAAGAGGGTAAGATACGTGATATTTTAACCAATATGGTTCAAATCGAACATGTGTTTGAGAAAAACTATTCACCAGCGATTCGAATATGTTTATCTACACGCGATATCAAGAGACAAGTGTTTTTTGTGCGAATAATCGTTTTTAGCCGAGGTATTTATCTGATTTCAAAAATTGGGCACGAATTTTTCGAATTTTATCGTGAATTTCGTCTTGACATATATGGGTATTTGCGAATTTTATTTTTTCGACTCATTGCTAATTGATTATTATATTTTCTGGCATCAAAGAATATTTGTTGACATATTTTGAAGGATGAATTCTAATTATTAATGCTGGAAGAACTTCGAGAATATATGGTTCAAATTTAAAGATTGTAGGGTTTGAAATACGAATGCCAGTGTTCACTAACAATTTGTAGATTTTTTTGCAAGAAGATGAAGTATTTTTCTGGATACCGATGAATCGTAGGATTATGTTTGATGAAAAAAACGCAACTTCTGTAGTAACTTTTAAACTAGGTAAAATATTTCTTTTTGCGAAGGTTTCGTTACAAAAATCGATAATTTCGCTTTTTGTGTGTTACGTATACGTATATAAGATTTTATATTCTGGACGGTCAAGACAAAAAAGTAACTGAAATTTCTTGAAATCCACAAATAATTTATAGAACATTAATAGCCTGCAGTGTTTAAAGAACAAAATTCGCCTGGTCTTCAAAAAATGATCAGTATTTCATTTGAAATTTCGATCTAATGATTCCGAAATTTTTTGCAACTCACAAACATTTAAGGAAAAATTGTTCAGAATTCTCTCAAATCCACAACTGCATATTTTATAGAAGTATACTCACGTTTATTTAATTCAAGCTGCAATAGAAATCTACAATCATTGATTATAAAAACGTACATATCAATTAATTATATTCCTAAATAATATCGATGACGACATGGATAATAAGCGCTTGTACAATCTTTGGTACATTTACAAAAATTCCTTTCATTCGAACTACATTTTTGATCAATTTTGTTTTGTTCTCTTTTTCCAAAACTTTTATTCGCGCTTTTTATTACTTTTTTTAGGTTTGCGTTTAAATAATTTCTTCAAAGTATATACAGTGAACCAAATGAAAAGTCCTACTATTGTTAACAAAAATGTGTAGACGTCCAGTAATAGAACTTGATACCAATACAATTTATTTCTGGGTGTTTTGAAGGATTCTCCTCCATTTCTGATAATATACTCCACCCAAAAAATTGCTGTGTCCACGGCGTTTAATGGACGATCTTGATAAATTTCCGACATTTTATTGACTGCATTTCTAAAATGAAAAAATGTGTTTCCGATTACTTCTAACGCTTTTTTACCGACAAATTGTGCTTGTTTTTCTCCTCGTAAGAATAAACTGAACTATCATCGATTTTATCAAATGTTAGAAAAGAATTTCGGATTCATTACTTGTACTTAAAATCGTGTAAAACAGCTCCTAGAGCTTCATCCAGGCTTTTTTCTCCTAACTTTTCGTATGACACAGGTACCATAAAATTTTTCTCTGCACACATGTGTACATTCCTGATGAAACAAAGGTTAAAAATAGTTACTCTCTGTGACTTGCATCCAAGTATTATGTTATTTAACTGTAAAGTTTGCAAATGTTGAATTAACGAGTTCGAAAGTTCGACCTCTAGAACCATATATTATTTCGCTCTAAGGGTAAGTAGAGAAATAGTTCATGAAATTTATCAGTTTTTTGCACTATGTATACATACCAGCTGCAAGACAAAATTTGGTCAGGAAAGAAAAGTATGAAATCGGAAAAATTCATGTTAAAACAAATGCCCAATGCTTCTAAATACGAAAAAAGGATTTATTGTAGAAATATTCTTAGACTTTGGGAAAAAATAAAATTATGTCTTATTTTTTAATAGAATAATTCGTATGATATTTTTTCACCTTTTTTGATCTGCGAACATTGGAACGCCTATCATGGGTACTTTGTAGTAAATAGCTTCTATTACGCTCATTAAACCTCCATGAGTGATGAAAGCACGTGTGTTATTATGACCTGTGTCATCAGATAAAATACACAAAAGTTGATATGGTTATTTCAACGGGTAGAAAATAATGATTTCGATCATTTTAATATAAAAAAATAGCGTCCGTTTATTTTACATTGAACAATTCGTTATGGCGGCAGAAATAGTATTCATGCATTATTTCGAAAACTTTATGTAAACAATTCGACATTATTATTGACAAATATAAATGTAAATAGTACTGAACTGTTCAAATATTATCACTGAAAGAATTTTTTTACATTTTGTATTGTTTTCGAGCACATCAATATAATTAACTAGATATTATCAATTTTGATTTACTTTCGAATTTAAAAAAATGACCCTTACGTAAAACAGGTATTTGTGGAATCCATGGCAATGTTTTAACGTTATCGGGTAATTTATTGTTGATATCTATATTTTTTTGGCTCATTCTGATTAATACTCTGATTGGAGAAATTTTCGCGAACGATGAAAAAATTCCCTCCAAAGTATTCATCTTCAAAGTTTCGATGGGGACCAAAGAACCCATAGAAAAATATACGACACCTTCGATACTCTCATCCATCCATTTTTTAAGTTCCTGCGTCATAATTAAGATTTAATCGCAAATTGAGTACACTAATAAAATAATACATCGATAACTCCTAAGCCAGCAAGTTAATAATTTTATAAGTTGATAAAGTTTTATTTATTTTGTCAAGTATTTTTCATCTCCAAATACTTATTTTATGATAAGTATTTTTCATCTTCAAATACTTATTATTTCAAATCGCAAAACCATAAAAAATACTTTTTGCGAGAAAAAAATCCACCGAGCCGGGAATCGAACCTAGGACCTCCCAATTTCATGTCGGGTGCTCATGTAGAGCACCCAACATGAAATTGGGGGGTCCTGGGTTCGATTCCCGGCTCGGTGGATTTTTTTCTCCTAAAAAACATTTAATTGCAAAAAATTGAATGGGTAAATTGAAAAAATCAATTCCATTATGAAAATTATTAAATATCAACCCATTGACAATCCATTCCATCGATCATAAAAAATACCTCATCCATTTCATCCTCATTTGCCTCCACGTGTATACCACCAACTTCGATCAGATTTTGAAACCGTGGTTTCGAACCAAACAGACTAAAATGTGTATTGACCAAAATCATTGTCAAACTTTTCCTCAGTTGATCAATGTCCGGAACATCTGGACCCAAATGTTCTCGCACGATCTCAGTTTGCGATTCAGTCAATGTGAGAAAGTAGTACGTTTTCCAAAAACCATCCACTGCATTGTTCAAACGACTCCAAAAACTCGTTGGATCGAAGTTCTCGGGATCTTTGTAATACAAGTGTGGAACAAACGCAAAATTCATTGGATTCCCTGTGTAATGATTCACCCAGACACTTTCCATGCACGAAATCATTCCTATCACAGGGATTTTCAGATAGTGGCCGAGGCCAATAAAACAATCTTGGCCGAAAATCTGGAACAAAGATCGCGAAATTCGGTCTTATCTTCAAATTCGAAGTGATTGCTGATAAATATCGCGATTCGAACAATTCACCGTTGGAGATAATTGACTGTGATAGACTTGAAAGAAATGCAGAAGATTCTATATAATTCGTGAAACTCATGATATATTTCGATTTTCTAATAATTTTCACCTCTGTGATGAGAACATCGTAAGGCTCCGACTCATTTAATTTTCGCACAAATACTTGCATTCTTTGCGACCCAAAAATTTTGCACACTTCATTTCCGCAATTTCCGGCAACAAAAGATACAAGATTTTGGTCCATGCTTAGAACAGACTCCGCAGTGTGACTCCAATCTTCTCCGGTGACAGAACTTAAATCGACAACGTCGTTATAATTTTCCACTGGGCGTTTCAAGGGAAATGGCGAAATCACATCAACTTTATGACCACGTTTTGCTAAACTTTTGCATATAGCTTCGAACATGTTGAAATGACTGCGGCCTTTAAATGGAAAAAGGCCCAATATTCGATAAGATTCACATTGGGTGACATAATAAATAAACGAAAGTAATATCAATAATCCTCGCTGAGAGAACATTTTGTTCTGTCCAAGTGGTCGTGAACTGGATTCTTTTTATACTTTGAACAGTTTTGATAAGATATTCAGATGAAGAATAAAAAAAATGCGAGTGCGGGCACTTACGAGTACTATTGATTTGTATATATGTCCTGTTGGAAGCATTCCATTTATTGATGTAGTGGAAACGTGACGAAAATTTAATTTTTGAAATTCGAATCGATTAGAATCTAGGAATTTTGGAAGTTAGAACTTTAGTTCGAGGTATGTGAAATAATATGGGGGATAATCATGAGGGCAGTCCTTATTATTATCAAAAACCACCCCCTTAACATCCTTAGTCAATAAAGACTGCCAAGTACCCTTTTTTCGCAAGTAACTCAGTACGATTGAGAGGTCTGTTTTTTCTTATAAAATTTACTTATGTGTATCAACTTCTGAGGGACTAATTCTTTCGCGTCTGTAAATTTCCAAATTCGAAATGTCGCAAAACCAGCGTATAGCGGCTGCTAAATTGACCTGTAGCGTCCAGGGAAGTAGGGTGAGTCCCGCTTTTTATTTTTCCTATCGATTCCTCTACTCGTTCCGAAGAAAACGAGCGTTTAATTTTTATTCTAACCGATTGGGTTCCATTGCAAAGTCGGATTCTGTGGAGGTCGGCGTACGAATCGCTCGACGTCGAATGATAGACTCGTAATAATGACTGAATTTCCGAACATTGCTCGATTTCGAGCATTTTTTTTGTTTTCCATATTTTCTGAATTTGTTGACAAAAATGTTGAAGTGATTTCGTTATTTTTTCCCATTCTTTCACGACTGTGAATTTCCAAACTCGAAATGTCGCAAAGCCATTTTTTATATAGGCGGCTGTTAAATTCATCTATAGCGTCCAAGTATTTCTTGCGGGCCGTTTTTTTTTTCAATTTTTTTCTATTAATCCGACTACTATATTTACGGAGAAAATGTGCGTTTAGTTATCAAAATTGAATATCGGCTTGCCATTGAAAAATCGAGTTCTGTGTAGGTTTGCAAATGAAGAACCCATGACGAACCTGATTCGGTTTTTCTTGCCCTGATGGAAAAAGAATGACTACATATTATGGTCGCTACAGTCACCTTATGGTCACTGCGAAGGCGTGAACATTTATTATTATGTTTTTGACAAATTCTGATGAATGTTCAAATTTTCCGACAAACGAATGATTTTTTAATTTCTCGAATATCGCGGAATTTTCAAATTTTTCTTTATATCTAAATTTTTATCAAAAATGTGAATCATTGAAATATTTAAAAAACTCAACATTTACAATTGTTCCAAAAAACTCGAAATTACTAAATTTTCAAAAAAATCGGAATTTCCCAATTTTTTGTAAAACTAGAAATTCCAAAATCTTCAAAAACCTCGATTTTTTCATGTTTTTTCTTTTTTTGATTTAAATCTTCAAGTGTCTATAAAATTTCAAATTCAAAAATTTCTCAAATAAATTCTAATCTCAAAACATTTCGAAAAAATTCGAATTCTAAAAATTTTCCGAGTACTCAAAATATTCGGATGTCCCTAAAAACTAACAATTTTCAAAATTTCCAAATAACTTACAATTTTTATATCATTCGGAAAACTTGTCATTTTCAGATTTGTCGAAAAACTAAACATTTCAATATTGTCTGAAAAACTCCAATATTTTAGAAATTTTTGGAGAAACTCTAATTCCTCAAAATTTTGGAAGACCCAAACTGTTCAACTCTCGCAAAAAATTCTAGATTCGTACGTTTCACAAAAAAACTCAATAATTTCGAGTGTTACCCAAAACTAACAATTTTTGAAACTTTCAAAAAACTTTAAAATTTCGAATTTTTCAGAAAACACATGATTTTCAAATTTTCGAAAAAAACTTGAAGTTTTTGAGTCATTTGAAAAACACGAAATCCTATAATTTTTCGAAAAGCTTCAAATTATCACATTTTCCATAAAACTCTAATAATTTGAATGATTCCCAAAACTCACAACTTTCAGATCCTTTAAAAAACTTCCAAACTTCAAATTTCTCAAATAACCAAAAATTTCCAAATTTCCGAAAAAACTTGGAATTCTTAAATCATTCGAAACACTCAAAATTCTCAAACTTTAATCAAAACATTTTCAAATTCTTTAAATCATCAATTTCCGAATTTTTTAAAAAACGTTAAATTATAACAAAAAAACCCACGGTCACTTGTATAGTCGCCAAAGTGTCACTTTTTTTTCATCAGGTACGTGAGTAAAATTTTAGTCGATTATTAATTTTTTTACACAGTTTTTGAAATATAAAAATTATAATAGTGGGGAAACGTATCATATGGATGACCCTTGGAAGAAACACATGTTTATTATAAAGTAACCACTCTAACCAGTTTTCGAAAAAGACGAAAATCAGATATTTACAATCATCGATCATGTGAATTTTTGGAACATATTTTTTCGAAGTTGATTAATTTTTTAAATTTTGAATTCGAGCACATCGTTAAAATGAAAAGAACATTGGAAAAAAATTTTGTTAATGTTTGTTTTCTATGTTATGTCGTACATTGAGTCTTTTGCGCGATCTCAAAAGTTGGATCGATTTTGAAAACACGGATAAAAAATCTTCTGATCATTTGACGTGGAATGCCCCAACGCCTCGCGTTAAAACAGCTGATTGTCAGCTGGCCGAGTAATTGTAAACAAAGTAAAAGCAAAATATTTTGAGTTCGAAAAGGAAAAAATCCATGAACTCATTAGCAGTAAATACGTTCAAATTGACTTTGAATACAAAATGAAAAAATTACTTCAACCAACGATGGGTTCGGTCCGCGGTTTTTTGAAAATTGCCAACAGCCGACATGCTTCAGACCAGGTTAGCGAAAACAAAATCGAAATTTATGAAAAATCCTTTCTTCATAAATTAGTATTCAGTCGACATCCATAATTTTTAAATATTTAAATATTCAATTTAACTCCAATTTTCATTGAACTACGTTAAATTAATTCTTACAACTCTCAAATCTGATTGTGATTGCAATAGAAATTAATATCATTACAAATAATTTGCATATACGTAGATCTTAACGTTAAAATGAAAAACAATAAAATTCTTGAAAATTTTCAATTACTTTTAATGCAAATATAAATGTTTTCTCTTAAAAATTCATTGATCACTAACCAGCTCACTATTTTTCATTCTCATGTACAAAGAATTTTTTTTATGACAAAATTTGTCCCCAAATTTCACGAAAAACGTTACCATCGCCAAAAATGTTTTATAATGTTTCAGCTCAAGAAAAAAACCTGGCAAATAACAGTACCGGAAATAAATCTCCCTCCAGTCGAATACGACGTGAATTTCATCTGTGATCCAGGAAATCGTGACCAAATCCACAAAAACATCCAAAATCGGAAAAGCGACGCAGACATCGACAAAATTCTCTCTCTTTTCCACCAAAAAGAGCCCAAAAATGCTTCTCTGCTGGAATCCGAACTCAGCAAACTCCCAAACTGCACTGCGCCGGAAGTTGCGAATTTAGGCAAGGAACCGAGAGTGCTGAAAACGTTCGGACCTCGGCAGAAATTCAATTTCAAACCAAAAGATTCCGGCGTTTTGGGGACGAATTTGAAGATGCTGAAAATGGACCGACTTGGTCCCGTTGCCGGCCAAAGAGGCTATGTTTTTTTGGGAGCTTTAGCTGAACTTGAACAAGCTTTGATTAATTACACTTTAGCGAAATTGAGAAAACATGGTTTTAGTCTGGTTTCGGTGCCTGATATTTTGCCGACGGAAATTATTAAAAGATGCGGTTTCATCACGGATGGTGAGAGGACTCTTGTCTACCGCTTGAAACCGGATTACGGGCACGATTTTTGCCTCTCGGGAACAGCCGAAATGGCCTTGGCGTACAAAGTCATGAATTCCTGTTTTTCTTCCGAGGAATTGCCCTTGAAATTGGCTGCAGTTAGCAGGTGTTACAGGGCTGAAGTTTCTGGTTTGGTTAAAGAACGAGGACTGTACAGGTACATAAAAATGATTAACTTCGAAATCTTTAGAGTATAATTTGTTCAAACACGCACAATTTTATGAATTTCCAAGAGTTTGTAAGTGTCGTATTTTTAAAAATGTCAAAAATTGAATTTTCAAACTTCACGTTTCAAATGGGAAATTGCAATTGTAAGAAATCGATAAAATCTCAAAATCAGAGTATTTTCTCCAACAAATTGTACATTCACTCTACAAATTTGCTATCACACATATTTTTTTCCAGAGTCCACCAATTCACCAAAGTCGAAATGTTTGGATGCAGCGACCAAGAAAATTCATCCAAATTTTTAGAAGAGCTCTTGGATATACAGGAAGACATTCTCAACGAGCTAGAAATACATTGCAGAATACTGGACATGCCTCCTTTTGAACTGGGTTTCCCCGCTTACAGGTTTCACCTCGAAATACACGAAGTGATACAAAAAATGGATGGAACGTAGTAAAATCCAACTCTCTTTTTGCATACAGAAAATTCGACATTGAAAGCTGGATGCCAGGAAAACAAGTTTTTGGGGAACTCACTAGTTGTAGCAACTGCAGGGATTTTCAATCCAGAAGACTCAATGTTAAATACAAAACGTATGATGGAACGTCCTTGCACGTGCACACATTAAATGGCACAGCTTGCGCGATCCCACGCACTATAATTGCAATCTTGGAAACGCATCAACAACAAAATGGCGACATCAAAATCCCAGAAGTTCTTGTTCCTTATATGAGAGGGAGAACATTGATAACTTATGAGAAAATGCCAGACCTCAAAGTTCACAAATTCAGTTTTTATAAGTAAAATTGTAATGCCCAAATTTGTTGGAATGCCACATGACTCAAAGTTGGCAATCCAAAAGACAAATAAAAAAGAACTTCTGTTAATTCATTCTTGGTATGATACAAATTATTAAAAAAATCAAAGTAACAGTCAAATCAGTACTAAACAAAACGTGGTATATGAAACATCACCTTGACAGTATATTTTTTGTATAAACTAACAGTTATTGTACAAAATAAGATAGGATTCCGAAAATTGTACGTACACGTAAAGTTCAATTCATCATATTCATTTGGTTATTGTATATTTTTCATAGATTTATAAAAATTGCAACACGAAATACCTTATCCCGACGTAACGTGAGATTCCAGGGATTTCGCAATTTACAATGTCACGTCGCATGGATCGAAATTCAAAATTTAAACCCATCTTCACTAATGATTTCATTGCGTTACATTCTAGCTTGACATTTTCCATTATTCGAAAAAAATTATTACGTTTCAGTGATTTTGGTAAGTTCGATATCCACTTGTCGCGATTTTACCCGCACAATGCTTGATCATTTGCAAATTTCGGGACAGAATACTGGTGTACTGTTTTCCGGCAATGTTGTTCGAGTTAATTAAGCGATGATAAAATTCCTAGTCCTCTTCTCCAGACCCAGATTCCTCCTCTGCGCTCTGTAACCACTCGACGAAAGTCTTCATCTGTTCTAGGAACAGCATTTTTCCTTTGACAGAGTGCCCTTCCTTGTACCACTTCAAAATGACCTCTTCGGAAACCACTTCAGCTAAAATTGTAAGGCACCATAAGTAATCGGGTATCAGAAAAATATAAAATGTATTATGAATTGTAATTCACAGATGAATTGGAATTATTAAAATAATTAGAATCAATTTCAAACAATGAAAAAACTGCCACGTAAATATATTTTGTATAAATAGAATCATTCATATTATTTTTCAACTATAAATCCATATTATTAATAAACAGTACCAAGAAGTTTTGTTGTATAAAAAAACTTACTTTTATAAAACAGTAGGACAATCTTCTGGAAGACTTTCATGAAGTTCATGTTTTCATAACAAAACTCTTGAACTTTCAAGATCAGAGCGAGTTCGGATCTGACAGAGGTTGCAAAAGCACCAAACAACGCAGTATACATCTTGAGATGCTTAAGTGCTTGTTCCGCTACGAGCTCTTCTTTCTTATTCCATTCAGCTTGGCTCATGACGACGTTCCAAATCTATTGCACAAAAATAAATTTCAGTCAGTTCACTGTAGCAAAAAAGGGCAACAAAAAATTGAGGTAATTTATTCACCAGTCCAATAACGTCATGGTCGGGTATGCCGCTTTTGTTGGCCATATCCTTGAGATCGAGTTCAATGTCTTTCATTGGTCGATTTTCAGCCAGATTATCAACGAGAAGAGTTTGCAGATCTCGTTTGGCTTCCTGACTCGCTTGGGCTTTGTGAAGTTTCACAATATCCGCTAAATCTACAGCCTCGAACACTGAACGGAAGTACTCTTCAGTCCTCTTGTTTGGCGGCACAAATTCCATCAACCTTTAACCAATTTATTAAAAAAACTCTTTTAAAAATTGTTTTATTTTCTTGTCGTTAGATAAACAATTTCCTAAAGTAGAAGTTGAATATTATCACTGTTAATAATTTTTCAAAGAAATATTTTCAACTTTTTAACAGACTTAATTAGTCGTTGGCATTTCTTAAATCATTGAAATATTGTTTCGCAGAACTTACCGCCCCTCGATGCCACCCTTTTTAAGAGCAGTCATCAAGCTTGGCAAACCCTTCTCCAGTTTCCATGTCTTGAAGACTTCCAGTAAAAAGTCCAGAGCCAGGTTGTCCTTGACAAGATGTTCATTGATCAGCACAGAGAGGACAGTTGGTGGTACTGAGCCATTGGAGATCCAAAGGGCAGTCATCCTGGCTAGCTTGATTCTCTCCTCAGGAGTAAATCCCTTTATGTATACGAGGATCTTCTTCATCTCTTCCTCGAACATTTTCTCCAAGTATTTGTACCTTCGCATGAGCTTGATGAATACCTTAAAGAAAGTTCGTATGTTCAGTATTATTGTCATTCTTTTCAATTTTCTGTTGAAGTGAGAAAAATTAATTTTCTGGCTGATTTTTTGAAAATTACAAAATTCAAAGTAATTGTTTATTCATTAATACAATACAAAGTTAAATCATCAACTGAGTAATGATATGGCGGAAACCAATACTCAATTGATCATTCAAAAATCATGTCTTACAATTGATAACCAGGACATGTTTTTACCTGCTCAAAATTATGCAAAGACTCCATGTCCTCTTTTTGCCCAAAGAGGCACCCATTTGTTTTGACCACCTTGTCGCCATCGAGTAAGATTGATCCACCAGGGACCAAAAGACCGCCAGCTATTAAAATATCGAACAATGCCTCCCCATACCTCCGATAATCAAGTTTAGAACCAGCCGTGTCTAGGTATCTCGAGATGGCTTCCAGGTCGTTCGCTGCTTTATCCAAGCCAAGGATGACTGCATCTCGAAATCCCGTTGGATCATATTTCTCTTTTTCATCTGCCAAAATATACACTTGCTATTACAACTACACAAATTTTATTACAATGTTGACGTCAGAAAAATTCAATAAAAACATCTGGCTATGTTTTCTGGAATTATGGAAACTAAAACATCAAATCTTTAAAACTACACATCAAGTAACCACATATCATATTCAAAAATGTAATGTTCATAGTAGTCAAACAATTTGACAATTACTATAAAGTTTGACAAATTGTGAACACTTTTGCACGTTTAGCATATATTAATTCTCATAGATACAAAATTTTCAGAAAATTCTTCAGAATTGTGAATTTTGAAAAGAAAGAGGCTACAAAACTGTTAATTTTTCCAAAAATTCCAAAGTTGTGAAAAACTGAACAATTGTTGGAAATTGAAGTCATTGAATTTTTCAAAGAATCATAACATTTTTTGAAAATTCCCTAGTTTCTTATATTATGAAAATGAAACGTATTTCTATCAATTATTTAAGTGCAAGTAAAATACTGTCCTTACATTTCAAATTTGAGAATTTCACTAGTTGAACCCAAAATATATATTTTTAGACGCTTCACAACTCAATTTATATACTTTCTTTTCTATTTTTTTTTTTTTTTTTAGAACCAAATTTTGATTACCCCATACCTCACCTAGTGAGGTTTCTGGGTCCCTTCCCTCTTTTCTTACCCTGCCATGGAA